>VCNE01001320.1:0-11114 GCA_009869805.1 Oncopodura yosiiana
ATTGAGTTGGTTATGCCTTAGAAAATACTTGGCACTGTTGAGATATTTTAACATTTGGTTATTCAGTCTATGCCGTAGAGCTTGTGAGATATATTTTAGAGTCATTAGGTTACGATATATAAATATAAGAAGAGAAAGAGTGTCAAATCGAGTGAGACGGATTCAAGTTGAGTCTAGAGTCCAGTAATACATATTAGTCTGTCTATCAATCCAATGTATGTATTTTAATTATGTCAATAAAGTAGTTATAATTTGTTTTAATTCGATGGGTTTTATAGTAAAAGAGATATTCTATAATTATACAGAGTTAACATTATTTATTTATTTACAGGAAACTTATAACGTTCCTTAATAGTTTAATTGAGAAGTATCAATTTAAAACTTACATATCATCTTTTAATAACTTAGTTTCTTGGACGTACTTGAATTCTTTTAACTTTAGTAAAAACTTTTGACTTAGTATATTTAACATATAGCTTATTAATATACCTGTAAATCTTACAAAATTGCCTACCAATCTTCCAAGGTACATCAACTACTATAAATAAAGTCACCTTCCATAGAAACTTTCGACACTCTATACAAAACACAAACATCAAGATCCAGAAACTGAACCCAAGAAAATAAATAAAAATCCCTCTAGCCATTACAGATTGCATCGTAATATATTTCGGTTGCCGCTGCTTATATTCATAAACGACCCAACTTCTTAGAGCAATATTATGATAACTTGAGAAAGGCAATTTAGCCCAGAAGCTAATAAGTCCAGTTTGTTGTGCTAGTAATAACTCTTGTTGGAAAATCGCATGAAAATGGGACATGAAGTAAACATAGTACTTTTCTGTTGCATAAGGCGTTTTCATAGTATAGCATCTCTCACCTTTCTCAATTGCAAGTGACTTCCAAAATAAAGTCATATGGTCACTTACATAAGTTGCCATTTTGTAACTTTTCTGGAATATGTAATACGCTGGATGTTGGTTTGTAGAAAAATAAAAAAATTTAGAGACTTCCTCTTCCTTAAGATACAATACCATTTTGAAGAAATAGGTCTTTATGGCAATCGTAGGCTGAAGCAAATTTTGGGTCGTTCATATAATAAATTTTGTAATTGGCATCCAACAATTCGTTAAGATCTTCATATCGATCTGGTGGCGGTGGCAATAGAATCTCTGTACGGAAATTTATCTGATAAGCTATTGATAGAAATACTGAGCACAAAAGCAGAGTAGAGTGAACTAGAGCTACATTCCCATGAGAACTTTGCCCTACAGCAGTAGCTAGAGCAATCGTCACTGAATTCAAAAATTCTATAGATGATTTCTTCTGGGCGATTCGTCCAAGAATTATGCATATGGGAAAAGTGCCAAAAATTAGTAACCAAACTTCCCATGAGAAAGCTACGATCCATATAGTAAGCCCAAAATGCTCTGCACCTTTTTCTCCACAGTAAAATAAATCACTTCTGACTGAATCCTCGACCATCACGTGACTAGTAATTTTTAAAATTGCTCTCGAATAGTTTCGCAGTGGATTAAATAAATATATAATAGATCTACTTGGTCCATGTTTTTCTCCAGTGTATAGTGAGACTGGAGTAAAATTAAATTTTGTATAGAGATGATGGGCGAATAAGAATTTTCGATTGAAGCTACTACAAGTTGCTGGCACAAGAAATGAATTTGAAGCTAGGGTCATACAATTTTCTAATGGTAAAATATCTACGAGTACTGAATGTTTATTAAGCTGCCGGTTCGATTCCCACCAGAAGGATTTCGTCTCAGCACTAAGGACGTCATAGGCTTCTGGAATTTTTATCCAGCCTTTGCCACTACACCAAGGACATGCTAAGATCTTAAAAACTGGGTTAAAAATTGTTTTCTGTGAAATTATGCACAAAATAATTTGAGTACTGGAGTCCCAGAAAATTATTAATTTTCCCAAGTTGGTTATAGCTTGCTCAGCATTAGTTTGAGAGTCATATGTAAAAAGAAGAAGAGATTGGTGTTCATAATAATTTAGATGTAATTGACTTCCCGATGTTTTGCCGAATTGTAAAGACATAAAGTGTATCAATTGGCCCCTGTCTACTGGAGAAATGCCGATGAAAACACCACAAAGTTTTTCACTTTCTAAGGCAATTTCATAGTCGTAATCTGCAGCTTGTGGAAATTTATGTGGTTGGTAGATTAGCCAAGGAATGTAGTTAAATGAGTAAGTGGAAATTAATGAGTGGTATAGTTGAAAAGAGGAGTTTTTGTAATTGTAAATGTTTATGGAGCACCAGTATGGTACGTGATTTTGATGTGTTGTAGTAGAGAGAGATGGATTTATTATAAGTAGTGAGGAAATATAGAGACATATTGTAGCTTTAAGCATTGTTGAAATTTAATTGGTGATTTTAAAAATAATTAAAGTAAAAATTCTAAGATTGGTTACATATATAGTCAATGTTGAAGAGATGCAGTGGTTTTCAAGTGTGGTGTAATAATGGTCACCTTGAGATAGAAAATATGATTATATAAACATTTATTTACCTAAGACAATTTACAGTTATAAGCCATACAAGTAAAATGTTTGGGAATTCTCCAGTGGTCACGAAATGTTATGTAAGATCTCAAAATTTGAAGTTATGTAATATAACTTATATAACTAAATATAAGCCCTATTTGTTTTCTCTTGTTTTTTGTTAGTGTTACTTTTTTGTAGAATCTCGATTAAAATTGAAAATATTAGGAAACCGTGAACTAAAGCAAACTTTTATTATAAAGAGACAAATTAAATGTAAGCCTCAAATACATGCACAATGAACTAATTACGATGTTTATCAATTCATTAGATCGTTGTTTCAGCTTTTCCCATAAGGTATATACATGTTACACTACTCTTTCCTCAGACAATGATAAAAATACCGACTGAATATGTCGTTTTTGTCCAGTGACCATTTTAAGAGTCAATTTTCCTAAAGTTAACTGAATTGCACCGTTATAGGCACAATACCGTTATAAAGATACCTAGTTAATATTACGTATATAAAAACTTCCCATCTCACTTTTCAGCTTATATACTCGACTTTGATCACAAATAAATAAAACCAATATATTTTAATTTAGTTCGTTCTGAATAATATATAAAGCATCCTTATCGATTATAGTTATATATATATATATTCGCGATTACTTTTCCAGAAAATTCCTTATTCCAAAGCTAATCATTTTCAGTATATAACTCTTCTCCATATTGACCACTTGTGTTATCTCTCTAAATCATTTTACAAAATGGCTTCGCTTTTAAAAAACCAAATTACAAAATTCAAATCAACACATGCCTCACAACTAATTAAACGAATGTTTTATCCAAAACCCTACAGCTCATATGTAGTACCATTTCAATACTTTGGCGATGTCCTAACATGGTTCCTAACAAAATTTTGCCTAGTGCCATTTGATTGGGACTCTCGAAAACAACGTCAAAGAATGACACTCACAAAAAGCAAGTTTCAACTTTTTACTTGGATTATGATGACAGTCTTTATGAGTGGATTTACTCTACATACAGTATATCGAATGTGTCGAGAATGGTTTGCCCGTTCTTCACAGCAAGAATTTTCAACGTACCAACTCATCATATATGTTTGGCTCAGCATCTTTTATATTCTTGGAACTTTTATGAATTGGATATTTGTGATCAGATCTAATGAGTATGTCAGAATTGCCAATTTATTTCTTGAACTGGAGGTCGAGTTTCAAAGTAAGTAAAACATTTAAAAAATATTTCGTTATTGACACATTCTGATGCAGTAGACTCTATCTATGACGTAACGCCAAAATTTTTCAATTTTCTACGTTATATCGACAAATTCTCTCTATAGGGTAATTTGGAGCAAAATAGCATAATTTTCGTTATAAAGATAGCCATTGGTTTTTATTTACTATTTGTTTATGTACATATATGGTTAATATGATGCTCGAAGTAAAGTTTTACGACACAAAAAAAGTTTTCAAGATTTTAAATATTGGAGAAAGTTTGTGAAAAACGGTAAGAAATATATAAGATATGGTGGCATTTTGAGTCAATTTACGTTATAGACAGAGTAACTTTTTTACAAATGCCGTCGAATAGTTATAGGCAGTTTTTCGTTATAGACAAATCCGTTATAAAGAGAGTGAGCACAATGTATTAACATAGGGAATTGATCGGGAGACTGAGATTTCTACTAAGACAGATTTACGTTATAAAGAGTTGCGTTATAGAGAGTATTTTACAATTTTTACAGAAAGATACTTTAAACCTGGAAAAGGCTATGATCAATTCCATCCAGTTGAGCCACCAATAATGATCAAAGCTCGATTCGTGATGACTTTCGGTATTGCCGCCATGATATTCTGCGTTTCATCAATGGGTTTCTTCAGTCATGTTGATTGTTGGTCCAGATTTGTCATCGACTATTTTCCCGGCTATGAGACAACAATTGCAAAGCGCGTCATCTGCTTTCTGCTAAATCTAATCTTGATTGTAAACACTGGAGCTCCTGGAGCATTTCATGTTATCATAGCTCTCTCTTGTTTCTCGGGAACTAAATATTGGTATCAACAAGCAGCAAATCCAGATCCTGAATTTGTGGACGAAATAAAATTGCAAGCCACAAACGGCCCAACTTTTATTCATCAAGCTCTGTTCATAAGTACTACAGAGGTAAACCAAATAATTAAATATATATTTCCACCAACGCTAGTTACAGGCTCACTTGGATCTATAATTGCTAATTATTGTACAATCAAGTTATTTGGTCTTGTAACATTTCCTGCATATCTAATTTTCCCACTTGTATCAGTAGCCTGGACTATCTTACTAGGAATGGCTTCATGTTTAGCAGCAAGTATTAATGATAATTCAAAAGCATTAATTGAGAAATTAAAAAGTGAGGATGTGTGCAGGAATAATATTTATGCTGAGAAATTGTGTAAAGCATTTATTCCTGCGAGATTGAAAATAGGAGAATTTATGCATTTTGAGAAGAATAATCGATGGGCTATTCTTACGAGGATTAGTGATGAAACTATTAATGCATTGCTTAGTTGGTAATTAATTGTGTAGAATTTATTTAGTATCTAAGTTTATTTACTATATAACCAAAACATTGTAGTATATGTATCTATATCACTTTAAAATTTATATATAAGGAAGCAATGTAATTGTAGCAAGGAATAATAAAATTATATAAAATGCATGTCAATTTTATAACTCGAGTTCAATCACATAACAAAAAGTTTAATTTAGCATCATTTCATATATGCAATCGATACTTTAATTCCATATGATTCCTCAAACTTTTTTCCAGCTATATTTTATAAATCTATATCTATACAGTGGAATCTGTCTACAACGGTGGGCCAAAAGCCAAACAATTTCCACCGTTATAGACAGAGCACTCTGATGAACAGAGTCTGTCTATAACGGTATTCGGAACAAATCAAGCGCATGACCATTATAGAGAGAGTATTTTTCGATCGAAATACTGAATTACATATATCCTATTTGCTCGTAACATTGGTTTGAGTTGCTTCAACGTAGCAAAAATCTGAATTATTGCTTTACTCAGATATCCAGCACTATTTTCCAGAACTTTCACTCCTCTTCCTCCAGAAAATTGTAAAAATACCGACTGAAGATGTCGTTTTATTCAATTACCGTTATAGAGAGAACAAATTCTCCTAAAAGTGGGTGGAAATACACCGTTATAGGCAGAATACCCTTATATACAGAACCGTTATAAAGAGAGTCGCTATAATGTATTTATATAGGATTTACGCAGGGAGACTGGAAAGTCACCGCTATAGGCAGAATACCGTTATAGATAGGCACTCTTATAGACAGATTCCACTGTATTATATATAGCAACCACATATAGTACTATATAGTATCTTCCACAGTAATTGCTTTACATCGGACGTCACTATAAAAAAACGAACGCTATATCATCTTTAGGGACAATATTTTTTATACCAGTTCAAAATTCATATTGTAGCTTTATCATTTTGGCATTGAAAAACAACATGACGTGTTTACTTTAAAAGCTCTTATGAAACATAAAATTTACTATTGCATAACAACATCAAAAGTGGGAAGTAACATTTATGTATCAGCTCATGTAAATGTCGTTTGTAATTTATAAAATACTTTTACATCATTACGTTCGGCTTGGAAAAACTAAAATACTACTTCAGTTCAAAAATGAGTTATGCA
This sequence comes from Oncopodura yosiiana, assembly GCA_009869805.1. Lineage (NCBI taxonomy): Eukaryota > Metazoa > Arthropoda > Collembola > Entomobryomorpha > Oncopoduridae > Oncopodura > Oncopodura yosiiana. The sequence goes on from VCNE01001320.1 coordinate 6,247, forward strand.
CTATAAAATCATTGATTCAAATTTCAATAGAATTACGAACCTTACATAAGCTTCTATAACCTTCTTCAGAAAGTATTACTATAGTAGAGCAATTAGGAGACACGCAATGTATTACATGATTGAACTACCTTTATATAACCATTGATCTAAAGCACACTCTACATTATGAAGCTATGACATTGAAATTAAACTCAAGTACATAATCCATTAAATATCATTTACATAAGTTTTATTTTCCTGAGTTAATTAAATACAATTTGATTTGTAAATGCACTGATGAGATCACTACATTCATAGTTCTAAAAATATTGAAAGGCACCCATCTAATTTCTTCTCACTTGCAAGTTGAGCTTGGGCTTTGGCCCATGACATTGGTCTTACACTTAGATTTGATGAATCCCTGATTATGTGGTGCCTTAATGACTCTAGAAGGCACCGTACATATGTTGGTGATATTGTTGTCGTCAGCTCCACGATGGCATGTGAGACATCTTCCTGTTATTAAAATACAATCAGCTCAAGTACTCACTATCACTATACACATATGTCATAACTTTTTATATTAGAGATGAACCTTAGATCGGCCGATTCTAATCGAACCCGAAAAGCGGTTCAAAATTAAAACTAAAGTAGTAGAAATATTAGACACTTTTTCTGTTTTACGTGACTAGAGATTAATAGTTTATTTAATTATCAACGTTTCAATAGTTAACCACTATCTTCATTAGGAGAAATATTACAAAAATATAATTTTAGTATAGTTTCCAAAAATTATGTACAACAAAGTAACAAAATTCAATCACAGAGTCACATATAAATTGAGACATAGCAACATTGTCAAGATTTGAGAAAAGGAGTCAAAAAAGTTAGTAGAAATATGTCCGAGATAATATATTTCTCAAGTTTTGGTGCATCTCTACTGAATTCTTTTATAAAAAATATTCTTACCTCAAAAAAGCAATTAGCATATTTGGCTGTTCCAAACCTTTCTGCAAAGTGTACAATGTCATCAGTAAAGACGAGGCCTTTATTATTTTTAATATTTGTAATGAGAAGAGATGTGATTGGCTCTGGTTGTGGGAGCAATGGATTCTTCTTTGGAACTTTGCTGGTGGGTTCAACTAAACTAGTTGTCAATTTTACTTTTTTAATTGTAACAGAAGAACTTGAAGCTTTTCTCTTGGTAGTATTTTGTTCATCGACTCTTGCTCCACTTGTTATAGAACTTGCTGTTGCAATCTTTAATTTCTCCTCTGCTACTTTCATCAAGATATTTTTTTCTTCTACCCTCTTTTCCAATTCTTTATTTCTAGCTTGACTTTCTGCTAAACATTTTTCTAAGTTGACTATCTTAACTTGTAAAGCAGACTCTTTGGTAATTACGTCTTCCTTTTTGCTCATTTCTTGAGCCACTTTATTTTCCAACAGAGTTATTTTCATCTTGAACTTTTTCTGACTATGTTGTATTGAGTGCTCAAGCTTCTTAATCTGAGTTTCCTGGAGTTCATATTTAGCCTGGAAGTTAGACGTAACATCTCTATGAGTATGTAAATCATTTAGTTGTCTTTTAATTGTAGCTTCTTTCTGCTTCAGTTCTAATGCTAATTTTCTATTGGCTGATGTTAGTTCTTCATTACTTTTCTGAACTTTTTGAATCACTTTGGACTTTAACTCCAACTCTTTTTCTAGTTGAGCAACTCGGCCGGCTTTTTTCTCATTTGTGGCCAATTTAGTTTTGAGCGCTGCAGTTTCTTTGCGTGCTAATTCCACCTCTCTATTTCCATCCTTATCAATTTCACTTTTGATATTCACATTGTAATGTAAGTGTGGTGATCTTTGTGGAATATACTGAAGTTTGTCTATCAACATCTGAAGTCGTTGATGCTGAGGAGTTGAATTAGAAAGACAATTTGGTAGTAAAAAAGGCTCCATTGAAAATAGTACAGGAAGTAGTGGATCCTGTGAGTGGATTAAAGCTTTATAATTTGCCATTTTTGATATGGCTCCAAAGTCTTGCCTTGCAGAGGAACACTTTAAATATTCTTCACCATTGATCTTTCTAAATTTAAAATGAGACATTGGGGCAAAAACTTGTCGCCATGTAAAAGCATTGAAATCTTTTGGACTGATTTTCTTTTTAAAATAGTGCTCGTAGTCTTGAGATAAATTTTTCTCTAGTATTTGAAGAGGAATGCCCTGCAATACAAACAATTAAGAGTTAGCTATCACTTTTTGGTTAACAGTAAAATTACATTTTACAATAGGCTTGAGAATATCTTTCTAAAGTCACATATCAGGAGATTGATAACTATGTAGTATAAACTAGCAATAACAAGCAAGAGAAAAATATACAAATCTTCTTCTTATCATTAGAGAACAACAAGGAAGCAAAAAACGCCTTTCTCGTTATACATTTTATCTCTCTATAAACAACATGGAACATTATTATTGACACTAATTCCCTTCATCTTAGTGAGATATGTTGCTTATCTAAGAGAGTAAAAATAGAAAACGAATAAAAAATCATTATCAATCTGGCCAAATTATGATACTCAGGGACAAGGCAATTATTTCTGTTAAATTCTAATTTAAGACCTTGAGGCTTTAACAATTAAAGTTAATAATTAAGTACAAATTTTTGACATACCATATTTGGATAAATTGAAGCCACAAGTAGAGCCACATTAGCCGACAGTTCTTCTAACGTAAGTCATTATTTCTTCAAATGTAAATAAATACAGTACAAATTTAAAATAGTAGCACTTAAAGTCAAAAACTGGAGTAGTCAAAACCACAAAATACAAACTGGAGCAAGTTTATAAGTTGACACTATGGAAGGAAATGAGATACGCTTTTCTATGAATTCATATCACATAGTCTAATAGACAAAACTCACAATAAAATTTACTTGAGCAAGTCTCTTAGTGATAGCACTAGCACTAGCACATATTAATTTTCAATGCACTTAGTTTTTTGTGTATATTCAACAGATTTACAAACTATCAGACCTTAGCAATATGAAAACAATTCTCATTTGCTCAAGTGTCTTTATAGCTAAATTACAAAATTAAGGCGCACAACTTACATATGAATGAGTTTAATACACTAAAGTATTTAATATTTTAAGACATTGAGTTTATGTAGATATACTAACTTTAGCTTCCGTTTAACTTGACTCTACGTCTCCAACTGCCATAATAACATCCACTTAAATTTACTCACTATCAATAAGCCACAAGTTAGTAAACACAACTGGTTACATACAGTCTAGTCAAATAAAATCTAAGCTGAGCATAAAAACTATGTTACAGATGTGTAGCATAATACAACTTCTGCCATCAAGCTCATTCATAATGTAAAGAGTAATGATTTAATTTATATGCACATATTGAGTGTTTGGAATAGACCTAATTTTATTTTCAGTAATAGAGTATACAACTGCTAAGAAGCGAAGCTCGACAATGATTTAAATCCTCTACAATGTTACATAAGCTAAAGTATAAAACTGAGTGGTTAAAAAAGCTGATGCAGTTGCTCATTCTTTACATAGCACTAATAAAGTATGTCACAACTTTTTTAATATCCAGTCTATACTCTTATGAATATTAAAATACTGGATAAAAGTACAACTAAAAGCAGAACATCAATCAATCTTAAAACTATGTCAACTCTTGATTATATACATTATCTGTTAGAATCACAATAATTAATAGCTGGCCACTTGTGTTAACATCAATTCACTAAACTCTTTCTACTGTGTTAAAATTAATTACCAGAATTCTCATCTATTAAATTTATTCGCACAAAATCCCGTTTAGCCTACGCACAACATAAAAATGCTCTAGTAGCCTTCCTATAAACATTTTGTATCTAAATTTTTGCAACAGAGTATACATTTGTAGCTCCATCATTTACATATGGAACGAGTCTTATTTGACACAACTTTTCTCTCTCTCTCTACACTGTATATTATTCTTTCATGATAAATACATTGTCTAACCAAATGTCTCATAATTTTAAAAGAAATCTGTCTCAATTGCACAAATGTCACAGCATATGACTTAAGGTAATGTATTGTATTGTATAGATTTATTAAATGGTGTGCGGCCCGTAGGCCATATCACCGCAAGTTCATCAAAAATTCATACATAAATTTTTACAAAGAAAGAGTAATAAAGCACAATAAAGATATATATATATAAATAATAAATAATATTTTTGATTTACATTATTATTACATTGTTGCATATTACGACATATATATATAAAGTACATTGTTCTGGCTTCTTCTTAAGGTAATGTAGCCACTATTATAATCATAAAACAGTAAGAAACATATTTAGGTAACTAAATGCCTACTTTGGAAAAGTGAGCAACAAAAAAATAATAGAGCTACTAATACAATCAAAATAATCCAGAGCATATTTATGTTTACATATCTTCAACGGTCCAACACGTACACCAAAAATAAGCAAACTCTTCAATTCTTTTCTCATAACTATCCACTTCTTATCCAACATATTTCCTCTTGAGTTATTAACATTTTTTTGAACTCTTTCCAGTAGTCGACTAATATCTGTATTGACATTAGCCAATGAACTAAATAGTAATGTAGCGTAGACTATTCCTTCATAAAAGAATATTGGTAGCATAGCATATTGCAATGGATGTAAATTATCTACTCTGATAGAACCAAAACCCAATGCAACCAACATTGATCCATCTACGCCAACTAAGGCTGGGATAATGAGTCCAGTTCCAATAGAATTAAAAATTGATATAGTAATTTGCATCCTTCTGTAATGAGCAATTAGTTCCTCTCCTGTTGCTTCTACTCTATAATAAAAAATATTGATTAACATTAGCCT
>VCNE01001324.1:0-22097 GCA_009869805.1 Oncopodura yosiiana
AAGCCATCACTATATTCTCTTCTACACTTTATGTTTGGCAGTGCAAACAGATTCCTTTTCTCTCTCTCTCATACCCTTTCTCTTGATTTTCTCAAAGCTGACATTTCTCTCAGCACGTTTTCTCTGTTATATATACTTAGGTTGCATTTTCTTGGACTTGGTCACTTTTCTATTGTACAAACTCAAATAGTTACATAGCATTTTTAGAGAAAAAAATGGACGTTATATGTCATGTTAAGAGTAGTTCATTCCACTTAAAAATTTGACTTTGTCTCAGCTTAAAGTAGTACAATGATTATTCTTTCTCTTGCTTATGCTCTATTCTTGGAAGATCTAAAGTTATTTAAATTTTAAGACTACCGTTTCAAACTTATTGCTCATTTGGGATGAATCTATATGCTATATACATACATAGTGCCACTATGATAGTAGAGTATAAGTTTAAAATAAGATACAAGAGTAGAAAGTCAGATGAAGAAAAAAACTTGATGGCTTTTGCCTTGGGGAATCTTGCCATAGTTTTAAAACCCCTTGTCCAATTCATTTTCTAAACTTTCATGGTTCTTATATACTCTATGTAAAAAGTCTTGAGCATAAGACACAAAGTTTTTATACTGTGTAGCTACAATGAAGGAACAATGTCTGCTTTGTTTTTTCTTCTTCTTTTGGCTCAGTATATAAAGAAGGAAGAAGAAGAAGAAGAATGTTGTATCATGTGGACTTAGAGATTATATCAGTAGAGATAAGTTTGTTACAAAGTGGTTTGGTTTTTAGAGTTAGTGAGTTACACAGTGAAATTCATTTTGCTGTGAAATCTCCCACTTGCCATGCATTTGTTAACAGACTTGGGACGTTATATAGTAGTTGAAGAAGATGCCTTGAACCATGCATGCAAATTTTCTCTTTTTTCATTTTGTGTCTTAGAGCACAGCTCACAAAGTATTATTTCTTGTTGCTTTCTCTCTCTAGTGAGACATATTTTTGTAGTAAAACAACATGGTAGAATAATTGCATATTTTATTTTTTGTCAACTCTCTATGTCATTTTACAGGCAAATACAGCATTGATGTTTGATACTGTTGCAATTCTCACAGAAGCATTTTCCAAAATTGTAGAGAAAAGAAGTGATGATAATATATTTCATTCAAATTCATCACAACTCCTAGCAGCGCCTTGTCTATCGGGTTTTGATGTGACTCCTTCTACTATAGGTGGACAACGAAAAGTTGTTGGTGGCATTGGTGAAGATGTTGTAAAAGAGATTCGCAAGGTAAGATGAGAATTTTGCTTATTCTCTATAGTAAATGTGAGAAGTCTTGCAATGTTTGTTAGCTCAGAAAAAGAGTAATATTATATTTTATGTGTGAACCATAGAGCTTATTTAACACTTAGCCATAATTTCTCTTTCTGTCCCTTTTCCTTTCTCCTTTTATGTAATATATACCAAGAGTTGTCAACTGCGTGGACCACATACTTAATGATTTATTATTTCTTATATCAGTATTATTACACCATGCTGTTGTGCAATGTAATCCCAACAAAACATTTCATAAGACATTTATAAAATGATTGATTGGATTTGCACAATTTCACACTTTCTTCTCCCCTCATTGTTTTATTGTAATAAACTTATTTCCTTCCACACCATATAGACTGACCGAGGGGAAAAAATATTGAACAATAATAAATAACAAGTAAATCTTAGGCCGTACACTCACTACCCTAAAATGATTGTGATTTTTCACACTAGCAATCAAGTTACAATACATAAACTTTAGGTGTTTGCACTAGTATATACTTTTGATCTGATTGCATATGTACGGGAAATGCTGAAGTTAAATGTTGGTTGACAATCGTAAAGCTAAAGCTCATAAAGTCGTAATACTATAATAATGTTGGGAATATTGCCAAAAATAAGTACACACGTACCAAACATTTCTGTATATACCTTTCCTATGCCTCTTCCTATACTCTGATAAATATTCTTCTGCTAAAACGTTCCCTTTGGCTAATTGTGTCATTTACACAGCGGTCCACGTGCATCTTGGTTATTGTGTGTACTAATTTTATCTAAAATACTTACTTTGTCTCCTCTCTCGTCGTCCCCATGTGTAAGATTTTCATTTTACGACAGCGATTTACCTTATCGACTTTCCGACTCATTGAAGACTTTAGCTTTTAGAGAGAAAGCTAGGGAGAAATGCTAAAAGCTAAAACCTAAACTCTCTCTGGATAAAAGTGTCGTCTACCTTGACTGTAGCTTTTGTGTCTAGAGGCATTTGACCTTCGTGTTTTCACTCTTTATGGTGAGAGAGATCAATGTGCATCAACAGAATTAAAGTATAGAATCTATACTATATGAACACACTTTTCAACGTTTTGCTGCTGTTAGGTATAACTTCAATTTTCCCTATGGAGAAAAGAAGGGACTCTGTGGTTTGTACACTCACTTCTTGTCTATGGGGAAATGGAAAAAGTCTTGGATAGATAATAGCGATTGGATGAAATCAAGTGAAAGATGAAGTAGCTGTGGTAGTCGAGAGATGAATCGTGTGTAAAGTTGCAATATTGTTTGTTTGCTTTGTATAAAAGAAAAAGAGAATATAATAAGAACTAAAAAAGAAGTATAGAGAAGAACAAACGCATTATCTTCATCAAAGGAAAGGAAATTTAATTATGTTGCTATTAAGACACAGTAGTGTACAACACAACGAAATGCTATATGCTTAGTATAGTAAGAAAGTGTAGAAAAAAGAAAAAATGAAAAACTTGACGATTTTCAACTACTATAACTAAATTGCTAGCTTCCATTATTACCAGCTAAGGACAAGTAGTCCGTATTGCCCCCGAAACCTAATGACTCTTGCCGTTTTGCGTTTCATTTCACTATAAGTAATTCTTTTTTGAGAGCGAGAGAGACAAATTGAGTCTTTTAAGAAAAAGAGCTAAGTGCATTAATTAGATAAATGAGACTTGCAAAAAATTAATTTACTATGATGTTCTGCTACTACAGAAAATTTATAGTCTCTTTTTGCGCCAAAATGTTAGAAAGTATAGAGATAGTGGAAACAATATGTACGATGTGTAAGTTATTTAGAGTACTTGCCATAAAGTTTAATTTTGCTGTTATTTAACAGTCTAATAAAAAACCAATGTCGTTACACATTTTTAAAAGTTGTTGACAAGTTATATAATCTACTGTTGAGTATTTGTCAAGTACCTACACAATAGAAGCATTGAGGTGCTGTAATAGAAATAACTAAAATGCATTGTACAGGGACAAAATGCATCACTCAAAAAGAGCCTTTGATCTTTGTAACTTGTCAACAAAGTTATACAACGACTCACAAGAGTTAATTAATGTGTGGTAGTTGTATTGATCTTCTTGTATTCTCATGAGAGACAATTCGTTTTCATCAATTTGGGGGAAAAAAGATGTACGCAGTGTATCATTTTCTCTCTACTATCAATGCTTTGCGTTAGGTTATGTAATCCTCATCAAAGTGATAGAAATGTTGTCCACAAATAGGCGACACATTATATAAATTGTAATTTCATTCTGTGAACAAAGTCACAATCATAAATATGTATTCACAATTACATACACTGCTGATGATGCGATATGTATGAGTTGCAAGTCTATAGTTGCTGCAGTCGTCACAATGATTTATTTCTATAATGTATAGATGAGACGACTACATCTTTTGTAATTTCCTCTCTACTTTCTTATCAGATTAACCTTTTTGACTCAATTTTATTCTATGTAATCGAATATGTACATTCCATGAGATTTACATTTTCATCTTTGACTAGTGCACAAATATGCGATAGAAAGCTTCATTTCCGTTGCATTCAAAAGTTTCCTTAATTTCCAAAATTTTCCAAATCTTTTTACTCTTCTGAATCTTACACATAATAATAAACATTTGCACCACTTTTTCACTCTAAGCATCCAACTCTCTAATTTAGACTTTTGGTCTTACTAATAAAACTAAAGCTTCCAAGATTCAAGATAACAACGCTTCCTGTCAGCTTTGTACTGCTCAAATTCCCCTTCTCAAAACTAATTACTGTTGCTACACTTCTATTCCTCTGCTTAAAAAAGTGCCGGAATTCATTAATTAGAGATTTGTGGAGGAATTTACAAAGTATTTGAGGAGCTAGAGTCTATGGAGAGTCAACTTGTTGATTATAAACCAACTTTTTTCTCTATCTACTTTTACTTGAGCTCTTTCAAAGTGCAACTTGCCTAACAAACTTGAAATGAATTTGAAGGGCTTGACACAGGCAATGTCTGAAATGCAGTAAATGTCTATCAGGAAAAGAGAAAAGACTTGTTGTTGTCTCCTTTTCTTTCCTTATGTATAGCTTAACTATCTCTCTCTACATAGTTTCATTTTGCCTTTCTGATAAACTCTTATGGCCAAAAACAAGCTAATACTCTAATACGAGAAGCTATGTGATTATCTCTCTAGCGGTGTCTCAATCTCAATTTCATTCCACAGTGTAATGCACACACATACAGTACATATATACTCATATAAGATGAGAGAGACATAAAGTAGATTAGCTTTTGTGTATACAATTCTCTCTCTCCCCTTCATTCTCAATGTTGACTCTTTGGATATTGTCAGAGTTCTCCACCATGAAATGGAAACTGTTATATATAAAAGCAATGCAGTATGCGTAAGAGAGATCAACAAACTATACATATAGAAACTAATTGAATTTTCGGATATGTGGATAAAATAAAACCATAATAATGTTGCTACATTATGTGTATGATTTAAGCTCTAATTATAACTGTAAAATACTTTATGATGAAATTCCTTAGGTTCAAATTGAAGGACTCAGTGGTGCTATTCAGTTTTCATATGATGGAAGAAGAAGATACAATTATACGTTTGATGTAATGGAAATGACAATTCACAGTACTAAAGTTAAAGTAAGCATATGTTCTTGTGATTTTTATTGTATGAGTTAAATAGTATATTAGGAAAGAGTGATTGCTGGGCAGCTTGCATTGTAATTTTGAATAATTGGACAACTTGTCACTGCTGGTGTTGGTGCGCAAAAACAAGTGCCTAAATATTTGACAAAAAATCATTTAGAGAATAATAATAATGCTACTATAGGAAAATAATAATACGAAAGTCTTACAGAAAAAATGAGCAGGATCAAGCCCATTTCCTAATCTGCAAGCATGACCAACATAAACATTAACTGAATTTGACGAAGGACACCAAAGATGACAAACTGGATCAAATGCACATGTTAAATTTGCAATGAAACAGTTGTCAAAGGCTCCAGTCTATATAATCAGTAGAAATTTAATATTATTATTCATTCATAACGTTTTACCCGGTTTTCTTACTGTTATTGGTGGGCACGCATTACAAACGCATGTTGAGTCTTGTCTTAAAGCATTAGGTCGGCAATATCCAGGGGTTCCATTATTTAATGGCACAAAATCACAGACAGTGTCACAGTCAGCTTGAGTGCACTGACTAATATTAAGGGGCAAAGTGAGCAGACTTGAAACTCCAACTGAACTCCATTGTAATTCCTGCAAGTATATTAAAATAATTTAAAATATCAACGAATGTTAACTGTAGTCAAGAAAAAACTAACCAAAAATACAATTGAAACAACAACAAAAATTGTCAATAGAGTCTTCATAGTGCTTGAACTGCGTCAGCTTTGCCTTTTGACTGAATCTTTTTTCGCAACTGTTTAAAGAACTTTGATACGCATAGCATTTGCCATGTCTTCTTGTATGTATTACATATATGTTTGAGATAAAAATTTATACAAATAAGTTTATGGAGCCTACATTAATGTAATCTTGTTTAATTCAAGCCAACCTCTTTGACCTCACACTATCAAAGTATGTATAAACAACGTGCTCTGTTCAGATTCTGTTGAGGAACTACAGATAATATAACTAGTCGTTTTAGCATAAACAAGACTTTACCAGCAATTTATTTATTACTAGCTACTGTATTTATCAAAATATCACAGTCAACACCAACTACGCTGTAAAAATATGACAACTGATCTCAAACAACAGTCGGTAGTCGGCAATAGATTTCAAATGTGTAATTAATTATTTTACGATTGCTAGAGCAAAGGTGAACACCTAAAAATTCGAATCTAGTGTAGCTCAAAGAATTAGTATTTCTTTGGTGTAGCTCGAGATCCTTCATTATATATATTTTACTATTGCAAAAAAACAGAAAACTGTTTTCTTAACTCAGGTCAAAGAGTTTGTCCATTCGACTTTCAGACACGAATACATATTATTATAACATACGTCATGTCTATTTATAGCGTCTTATAAAATATATTTTTATAACAATTATATTACTAATTGTTTAGACAGCATAGTTACTCATTAAATTTTATACCTAACTATTATATATTTTTTTATGTGGCAACAAACTCACACACTCAAAGACACATTTGTCATCATCAACTTTCTCTTCCTCAGTTCAACAATGTAGAAGAAAACTTTAGTTATATTAGGACATATTTGTCATAAGTAGAATCATTCACAACTTTTCAATGTGACTGACACAATGAAAAGTATATATTTAACTATATACCTCAAACTGTTTCATTTTTGTGTATTTTTGGACTCATTTAACTTTTATTTCCACTTTAGAAAATAACATAGCATAACTACTTTGAGATTTCGTTACCAACTTGCTATGAATGACATGGCGTAGTATATGTATATATGTGTGTAGCAATAAAGGAAAAGCATTTAGTTTATACATATAGAAAAAACTTTTTAAGGAGGTACCGATGTCATTTTGGGCAAAAAGTAAACTTTTAGAGACAAGACAAAAGCTCATATATAGCTCACCATTCTAAAAGCATATTGACTATTATATGTTATGTGTGTAAGGCTGCTTTCTTCTTCATCTCCTCTCTAGTTTTTTTCGGTTTATGAAAGAGTAACTTTTACGTACAATGTAGAATAATAGTACTTGAGCTCTTCTACTCTTCTTTCTATTTGTGGCAAAGTAAGTAGTTCACTAGTGCTAAAGTAATATAATATATAATGCATAAGGCCAACACACATCTTTTCTCTCTTGCTCAATGACTCGTCGCAGAATGAACTTTTGTAATAATGAACTGAGTTATATAAATGTGTAATGCCTCTACACACACATGCGAGTAGTTTAAGTACAATATTATACTTTTACCAGAGTTGTGAGTCTCCTTCCTTTCTTTTAAAGTTAGCAAAAGCAAACTTTTACATTTTGTCTTTCTTCTAAAAAGAAAGGATTTGAAATTAAAGAAGAAAGAACAAATGAAGCAAAAGAGAGAACGAACAAGCAAGGATTCTTAATTTGTAACTGTTGTAAAATTATTATTGCTATTATTTTTAGATTGGAGAATGGAGTGATGTTCTCGGATTCACAGCTCGTCCTCCAAAATATATTCGTACTCCAGTTTTTGCTGTAATACCAAAAAGTGTGACTTATTATGTTACCACTATATTAGTAAGTTATCATATATCTCATTGTATAATCTGTAACTTTGCTCTTTGGCCAAGTTAGTTCAGAGAGCTAGATGAAACTCTTTACTGAGGAAATAAACTCGTAGCAATTTCCTCTAAAGTTGTATTAGAGAAAGAGAGAGAGCAAAAGTTGTGGGAATGAGAGCACACAATGGAAATTGAAATGTCATAATTTAGTATATATGTACAAGTTGCTACATTTTAATATTTAATGAGTTTCAAAAATCATTTCTCTACATTTATCATTCTTGCTCTACTAAAATTTCTTGAGGCATTCTTCCTACTTGAAAAACATGCATTCCTATAATTAACATAAAATACACACACCTGTTCACCAGAGGAGCAATGACCCATTTCATAAAATTTCAATATGTTTTTACAGGAAGAGCCTTACATAATGTTAAAACAAGGAGCTGGACTCAGAGGAAATGATAGATATGAAGGCTATTGTAAAGAGCTTGCAGACAAAATCGCAGAGAAACTTGGAATAACGTGCAAGTCGTGAGTAGCAAATTATTACGTATTCATACACTTTTTTAAATTTCATTCTTTTTTTTTGAAGATGAGATGAGACTTGTGAAAGATGGAAAATATGGTAGTGAAGATTCATCTGGTAATTGGAATGGAATGGTAAATGAGTGTTCATATTTCTTAAGTTATGAGGATCAAAGGTAATAAGTGATAATTTCTTCTAGGTTGGAGAGCTGATACGCAATGTAAGATTTAAAAGAGTATTTCATTATTTTTTGAAAATATTAACTATAATTATTTATAGGAAGCTCATATTGCTATTGCACCGTTGACAATTAATTCAGCAAGAGAGCATGTCATTGATTTTTCAAAGGTTTCATAATCAAACTTTTCATTGCGTAAACTCAAATAATAAAAATATTCATATTTTCTTATATAATAGCCTTTCATGTCACTTGGAATTAGCATTATGGTTCACAAACCAAAAAAGTCACACCCAAGCGTCTTTAGTTTTTTCAGTCCTCTATCAACAGAAATATGGATATGCATTTTTCTAGCGTATATTGGAGTCAGTATAGTATTATACCTTGTCTCAAGATTCAATCCTTATGAATGGAAACTTGATGAAAGAATTCATCATGATGGAACACATGGAACAACAAGTAGTGATCATCCTGTAACCATTTCAAGTGATACAATGTGGTTTAGTTTAGCTGCCTTATTTCAACAAGGCGGAGATCTCACTCCAAGATCTGCTGGTATAAAAAAACCTAAAAAACCAAACTTTAATTAGGCTGCATTTATATTATCTTTTTCTAGCTGGACGTATTGTTGGAAGTGTCTGGTGGTTTTTTACTTTAATTCTTATATCATCTTACACTGCCAATTTTGCTGTAAGTTGACATTATTCTGAAATATTTTTAAATATCAATGCAATCCTTTCTATTTATATAGGCTGTTCGAACTGTTAATCGAATGGTTACTCCAATTAACTCTGCAGAAGATTTAGCTGATCAAACCGATGTCGAATATGGAACACTAGAGAGTGGTAACAAAATTAAAATTTTCTTTTATGATACTTTCCTTTAAAGTTATAAGCTAATTATTTTCAGGTTCTACAATGGATTTTTTCAAGGTAGCTCAAAAGTATACATATTATTCAATCTAACATTTTGTTACTACCTTCATATTATATCTATGTGTAGAGATCACAAATGCCACTATTCTCTAGAATGTGGGATTTTATGAGTGCCCGTAAACATGTTTTTGTGTCAACTTATGACGTTGGAATCAAACGTGTACGAGAAAAGAAAGGTAAAGTGCGTTTCTCACCTCAAACCATATTTCCTTCTTGTTATGCCTTGAGTATAATAGTCCATTAAAATGTGTGTGTGTATCTATTATCTCCTTCAACAATCATTTTCACTTGAAGGCAAATATGCTCTTCTCATCGAGTCACCAAAGAATGACTATGTCAATGGCAGAATGCCCTGTAATACGATGAAAGTTGGTAGAAATCTGGACGCAAAAGGATTTGGCATTGCAACTCCTCCAGGCTCACCATTGAGGTGATTATGATATATATATATGATATTTTATATGCTTTTCCATTTTGATATGATACCACATGTGAGCCGGAAAAGGAAGTAGCAACAGGAAATATGTGTGTAGAAGCAGAGCGCATTAAATTTTAATGTCTTACTCAATTACTGTAACAGGCATCAAATCAACTTGGCTGTATTGAGTATGAAAGAAAGTGGAACTCTTATGCAATTACAAAATAAATGGTGGGAGCATAGAAGTGAATGTCCATTATCAGATCCTGATGGAAATACTGCTACAGATGATGAACTTTCATTGAGTAGCTTAGCTGGAATCTTTTACATTCTTCTTGCTGGACTTATACTTGCACTCATTATTGCATTGATTGAATTCTTTATTCGTTCTTCAAAAGAAGCTAGAAAGCGTAAGGTATGCTTCTATATAATAAAATATAATAAAAAATATAGTCGTGACAAAAATGATCATCTGAATTTCATCTTTATGATTTCAGAGGAGAACTTTTGAAGGAATTGAAAGACATCCTACACCAATGCTATCAGTTACTTACAGTGCTGATGATTTGGTAGCTTGTTCTCGACGTTACAACAGTAGAGATGAAGATAGTCAATGAAATACTTGATTCACAATAAATACTTCTGTCGCACAAAATTATTAATAAAGAATAATGCAATTATATGAATTTGGGGGCATTGTGAGAACTGAAAAGATTCATTCATATAATTATTATTAGGAATTTCTATGCTCATTTTTCTTCATAAGACCATTATAACAAAAAGAAAGTAGATCAAAGAAATCAAAAGCAGAGTATATTATATTTCATACTCTGCACGACTACATTCATTTGAGATTCTAGAAAAGAAAGAGGAAATCAAGTCTATAATTCATTCCAAAAAGTTTGATAGAAAATTCGTCATGCGATCATAAAAGTAGTTAAATGTAACATAAATGCACATGAGTGAACATAATAACTTTTTCCGAAATTGTAATCTTCTCTAATAGACTCATTTTCACATTCTTCTCTCCTTTTATTTTAAATCAGATAATACACGTACTATGTAATGTCATCAGATTTCCAAACTCTGTCACATTTTCATTTGAAATGTCATACGATTTATATAACAAACGATACATTAAGTATACAAAAGCTACATGATCCGACTACAACACGTAATAAATATAGATAAGCGAAATACCGTAAATCTTCTAATAAAAGCCCAGACTTTTATTCAAATGTTGAATTTTTATAATGCAAAAATTTATGTAATACATTCTATCTAAGTAATTACACTTTAGTTTTATTTTAAATGAAGTTTGAAATAGCTTTCCTAGTACATTTTTATTGAAACAAAGGGGCACAAATGTCTACCGGCTTGTAATGGAGAAAAGCTTTTGTTAAACAATATGGTAAATTGACGCGAGTTTGTATTAGAGATTAGAGACTAGCTTCTATGATAATCTGGCTACTATTTGAAGATTTACGGTATGTACATTATTAATAAATGCAAAATTCATCCAGACTACTACTCCAATTACGACTGAGTGATTTCTTTTTTGTGTTAAAGCACGTTATTAGCGAGAAAACTCATTATAAATGATACAATAATATGTCAGTTCAAATCATCTATCTCTTTTTAACTGAAAAAGTATACAGAGTCTAAAACACTATTTAGGTCAAATTCTCCTGTCTTTGGTATCCTCTTCAAAAGTTTGTTCAACCGGATTTTTGTCATATTCACAACTGTTCCATCCCACTCTAAATCACTATAATTGAGAAAAAAGAGTGAAAAACTTGCAAGCATACTTTTACAAAAAGAGAAAGAGTAGAAATTAAATATTTAATGACTCACGTGTCTTTGTAACTATATTTTTCCACAAGAAAATTGGACAAGTCTTCTAATATAGGTTGCGAGTGGAGAGCAACAAATTGTTCCCTGCAGATCTACAAATGTGAGTGAAAAGTTTTTTAAAAAAACTTGGTCTGGAACTTTTGACAAGACTAAAAAAAGACTTAAATATTACTTCAATTTTTTTACTTACCCTGTTCATAATTTCTACCGAACAAGGATGTGTCCAAAAACAGTCATGTACAGAGGCGAATGTGATTCCAGCTCTTTCACAGTTGAGTGAAGTAAGCATCATATGACTAGAGTCAAGAGAGTGAATGAAATTAGGAGGAAAGGCATTCTTTTGCTTCATCACATTAGGTCGCCTGTGTAATAATGACAAGAACAACAAAAAAAGAAGAAAAAAAACCATTACTCATCATCATCGTCATCATATTATATAGTGAATAAATAATGTCTTAATATGTTAGAGTGTGTTTTTGACTTAATAATTAATGGGTTCTTTTATTACTACTCATCATCATCATTTCATTCTCATTTTCTACTTACTCAAACTGGTCGAAATAATGTACTTCAGATACTTTAACTGGATCTCTTGTAGATTCATGATGTTTTGTTGCTTGACGAGAATATGGTTGTACTATTGGAAGACCGAGTGGTGTTATCCATTCTAAAAAAATTTATATGTTTATTTATTCAAAATTCTACCCCACATGATAACTTTAATAAAAACTTGTAACCACCTAAATTTTGTCCACAAATCATAGAGATAAGTCTTGCACATTCCGTAAACCAATCCTAAGTAGGGCAAGTAGATGAAGATAGAAGAGAAGAGAAAAGAGAAAAAAAATTAACGAATCATTTTATTACCTAGTTTCATAGGTCATTAACTCACAAGACTTTTTAGATACTTACTTGAATCTCTTTGGTTGATGTAAACATTTCTTGTAAGCTGTCAAAAGTTCTGCCAACCAAATATAAAGATGCAGCCCATACATGTTCTTTTGGAAAATTTGGTATGTCTGCACATGTAATGATATGAAAGAGGAGTTTTTTCTGGATTATTATTATGATTGTACATCTCTATCTCTTCTTTATGGCTGTTCATATAATTCATACTGCTCTATAATAATATGATTTGTACATACCTTTAAGCTGCTTGGCAATTTGTTGCCTTGCTCCATATCGAGTTACTCCATAGACAGTGGTCATAACAGTCTGTTTGATGACTTTTCGTTTAATGAAGCCTTCTAGCACTTGAGCAACTTGAACACCATTAGCAGCATCCTTAACTCTCAGATTTTCGACTAGAGTTGCAACAGAACTATAAACATCCTGAGGTCGAGAAGCTGGAGATAAATTGACGCTTTCAGCACCAGCTTGATCTCTTCCTAAAGCAGCATAATGTTGAAGTCCATTACATGATCCGTCTTGATGTACTGGGAAATGTGATATAAATTCTGCTGGATTTTCACTTTTAGATGCTTCAACAATTTCCATACAGCAAGCTAATGTTTGCCATGGCTCGTCAGATTTCATCCACCATTTTTTACCAGTTAGTGGCCTTAATGCAGAATCTGTAATAAGATCCATGTTCTCATTTGCAAATTGTAAACGAACTGAAATTGGATCTCTCTTTTTTAGTCCAGTTAAATTAACTAGATGAATCTATTTTGAAAAATATATATATATAATTGACAAAAGGTGTCTATAAAACTGTCTATGTATTATTATATTATACCTTTAACCAATCTAATCCTTTTGATCCAAGTGGTTCTCCTTTACCAAATTCTAATATAGATCTGGCTACATCTGAGCCAAGATGATTTAAGTGAGGTGGACAAGGATAAACTCTTCCTCGAAAATCCATATTATGTGGAAACCAAAATATATCATTGCGAAACTAGTAGAAGAGATAGAAGATTAGATACCAAAACAATTAAATCTAATAATATATAATAATGACATTACATGATTTGCTAAAGAAAACCGATACAAGGCATCACACCACAAACTATACATTTCAGCTCGACGTCTTTTAAGAGCTAATCTTTGTTTTTGAATCTTGTACTTTTCTTGCTTTGTCATATTTGATTGAATTGATGGTATATGACATTCTGAAGGTGGTGGTGGAATATCAAGTGATTCATCTCCTTTATTGTTAAACACTTGGATTACCACATCTAAAACCTATCACCATAAGAAGAGAGAGAGAAAGTCATCAATAATTCAGCAGGTTGAATAATAATGCAGGTGTACTCTCTATAATAGTAGTAGTAGTAGTAGTAGTAGTGTCTGTGGTAATGGTATAAGATATAAGTACTGTAGGAAGGAGGAGAGACTTGACTAAAGATTGTGGTTAGAGGAGAGAGAGAGAGGATCATATGTGTGTAAAGAACACTGAATGAATTTTCTCACTTTCTGGTTGATTCTCCATGGAATAGAACCAAGTTGATTCAGAGAGTCGAATGCAGGATACAAATCATGTTGTGGACAACTCTCCATTCTCTGTTGCTGCTGCTGAGCTGCGTAAGGTAGCCTATGTAAGAAACATATATAATAATATACGATGTGTTAAATGATTTATTTTAACCCATTCAATTGGAAATCAATATTTTATTCACGCATGCTTTCATTTCTTTATAATAATACTTAAACACTACATCATCATTATCATCTCTTACCTGACAATTTGTGCTGCTGATAGCAGATATCCACCAGTTCTTATAGATGCCCAAGGTAAAGGAGGACAAATCATTGGAACCATAGTTGTTGGAAAGGTTAATTCATTTCTGGAAGCAGCTTGTATTAGTTTTACAATAGTTGGATGAGGTTTGATCTCTTCTTTTAAATGTAGATTTGACATACGAAATATACTATAAAATGCTGGAACTACTTGCCTAAAATGTAAGAAAGAAATAAAGATGATATTACATTAAGAGTTAATCAAGAATAATGGTTACTTACTTTGTTTTCGAATTTGGTCTCATAATATTGGCATCGATTTTAATATCACGCATCAAAATCCCATAAAGAAATCTACCAATACTTCCCAAAACACTATTTGGCCAGACTTTATCAGCTACATCCTTTGTAATATATAAGAAAATAAGTAATAAATCAAACTTATATATATGTATAGTCATTTTAGTCTTACAACGTGTGGTCCTGTGCTCTTTGGGTCAAATAAAAGTTCTTGCCATTTTTGTCTTGGATTCAATGCTTGACTCTTCATATCTTGAGATGGATTCAAGTACCATTTAGAATAATCTGCGGTCATCACACGTAATTTATCTAAAATTCCAGCTTCTTGCTTGTAACGTGTTTGATATCGATTGAGTACTTGTGTTCCCAATTCTCGATATAATACATTAACTCCAGCACTCCAAGTTTCTGAACCCTCTGCCAATTTTCTTATCTCCTAAATGTATATACATATAAGATATAGAAACTCTCTAATAAAGTAGTATAAGAACTAATTAATAAACTACATGTATATATTATAGTACTTACATGTAATAAAATTGTCACATAATCTGAAGGAGCAAGCACTTTTAGAAACGGATACAAATTAATTGACTTTTGATGTCTACTTTTATTTAGTAATGCATTCATATTTCTTTGAAAACTTTCTATTATTGCTTGTTCCCATTCCTTTTCTGTAGTTTTCAGTACTTCACGCTATATAATATATAGTAAATGTGATAAATCAATTAAAAATGAAAAATAATAAAATAAAATGTGTTGATTAACTTACATAATGATCAACAGCATCAACATCGTCTTTTGCTTCTACAGATTTTATTGTAATGAGTCCGCTTAGTTCAACGTCAAACTGTTTATTAATCAGTTCTTGCAATTTTTCAGTAGTAACCAGATCCGCTGCTTGTGATTTGATCTACAACAGAATAATATATTCATTAAAAATGAAATAAAAAACATGTCATAAAAAATTAACAACTTACCTTCACATCTGAGTCGCGATGACTTAAATCTTCTAAAAGAGGAGTTGAATAACCAAATGAAGGCGTTTCCATTACTGGAACAAATTCAGGTATCAATTGTCTTATTGCTGATAAAATAACTTCTCGTTGATCACGAATAAATGTACATTTATTAAACATGTCATTTAGTGTGAAGCCCTGTTGGGTGGACAAAAGGAAATAAATTATTTGATGAGAAAATAGTATTTTAATTTATAATAATAAAAGTATACATACATCATCTTCTAAACGTCTTATGGTAGTTCTAATACGATCAATGTTATTATCACGTTGTTCCATCCTTCCAATACATTCTAGTACTGCAGCATATGTTTGAGGATTTGGATGTAATCCATCATCAATAATCATTCGAAGTATTTCTTGAACTCGATTAATATTTTTTCTTGCTGCATATCCATGAAGTAAAATATTAAATGC
Source organism: Oncopodura yosiiana (assembly GCA_009869805.1). Taxonomy (NCBI): domain Eukaryota; kingdom Metazoa; phylum Arthropoda; class Collembola; order Entomobryomorpha; family Oncopoduridae; genus Oncopodura; species Oncopodura yosiiana. The sequence continues at coordinate 15,828 of VCNE01001324.1, forward strand.
AGTGACATCACTAACGATAGGTCCTCCTTTATCTGATTTTGCTCTATATCTATAGAAATTTAATGTAGCATATGCTTTTGATAATTGCCCACTAAAAACACATAATTCCACAAAAGGAACAAGAGTTTTACTTAAACTAACTTCTCTTCCATATTTTTGTAATTCTTCACGATTAACTTTAGATAATTCTTCTTGTTCTTGTTTACTCAACTTTCTCTTTTCAAGTTCTTCAATACTGTTTACTACTTTAGAATTTTTCTTTTTCTTTTTAGCCTTCTTCTTTACTTCGTCTGGCTTAGTACTTTTATTATTACTACTAGATAGACTAGAATTATTGTTATTATTATTAGGAATACCAACTCCTTGATTATGAAAATCTTCAGTATCAATTAAATCTTGTTCACTAGGATGAAAAGAAAGACTGCTACAATTCTTGACTATTTTCAAATAGTGAAAAATCTTCAATTCCAACAAAAGATTTATCTTCATTACTACTCAATTTTGTTTCAAATGGAAGATCTTCGTCATATGCCAATTCATTGTAAACTTTATATGATGGAGCTGTTGACATCATCATCATACCAGATGCTACTCCTGATTGAGAAGATGATTTACTAGTCGACATTGAATCTAAATCTAACCCAAGTAACATTGATGATGATAATTGGTTGTTTAGATAAGGTGATGCTTGTAGAATTGGTGTAGTAGTAACTGAAGTTGGTCTTTGTAGGTACCTTGTGAATTCTTTTGCTTTCATTTTGCTCAACGGTGTCTTTGACTCGTTAATAATGGAATCAGTGGATACTATATAAAAGAAGAAAATTCAATTATTTAATTGATAAATTGGCATAAGTTTTATTACAATATATATCTTACTTTCGATAACTTCTGTGAATCCACTATCAGTCTTTTTAAATTTTTTCCTTTTAACTTTTCTAATTGGAGAAAGTAAATGTGTCGAATTGGCAGTTGTTGAATATGACTGCAAGAAATAATGTGAACGTGGACCAGCAACTAATAAAAGATGACAACAAGACGTTACATGCAGAAGATTACAAATTATAGTCAAAATTTTTTTAAAAAATAACTTTGAACTTACAACGAGAATAAAGTTGCCGAAATTTCATATTTGAAACATTACCAAGTCCACATTTTGAGCAGAATGTACACTTTGTTAATGACGATCCAGTTGTTTGAAGTCTTAATGTAGTTTTTAATATTTCATAACGTATTTTTAACAAAGCAGTCATATTTCTTAATTTTAATAATATAAAAAAGGAAATTATCAAAAAATTGTGTGAAAAATGTGATTGCCACCATGAGTTTAATTTTAGCGGTGCAACATAGAGCGGGTAGTCAGATTATTTTTAAGCACATGTAAAGAATTTGGAAAATTTTTTACAAAATTATCAAAATTTTAGGAGTGGTATCAAGAATCTCAGTCATTTCATTAGGTAATTGGTAGATTTTGTCATTTCTTGAGATGATGATATTGTAATTTTTTGTCACCTTGAATTAAGTTCTTGAATCTAGAATATTCTAAGTAAATCAGGTTTTATTTAATAGACCATGCAAAAAAAGCAAAACTAATTTCTTGTTAATAATAATCATGTTTCTAGAGTGTGCCAGTTAATTAGGTATGCTTGTGACATGTATTATAATTAGTAATAAAAATATTATGGGGGTGGAATATGACGACGCAAATAGTACGTATAGTACAAAACAAAGATTACAATTTGCAAGATTTGCAACTAATATTGTCAGCAATTTGTTGTTTATTTTTATGGAATAAAACAGCATCAAATGAAGATACTGTTACTTATTTTTGTTATTCTCATATATATATATATGTATAGTTAGTTAAGGCGTACGTCTCTTTAGTACTTGTAAATCATTCATGCATGCACGCATTTAATTAGTCACTTGAGTTTGATCATTAGCAGATGTTCGTGTGTTGAAAGCGTGCCATAGTATAATTTATTTTCTTTATCTTTATAGGACGATGGATAACTAATCAAGTCAGTATATGGTTTTAATTGACCAAAGTCACAAGTCAACTAATCTTGCTTCAGTTTTGTTCCTGTTATTAATTACTACTTATTATTACCTTTTAAGTTCACCAAAAATGTCTTCTTCAGTGTTACAACAGGTACTTACTATATTTATTTACTCGTAAACTCGTTAAGGATAATATTTTCTATTTTTTATATATAGATTTTAACTTCCCTTCCTAACAAGGATTCTGTGAAAATTCGTGATATCAACTATGTTGATAAACTTGTAGATACCATTGTTAAAAGTGGTGAAAATCATCTTCAAGTCATTACTGACTTTGATCATACACTAACTAGATTTCATAAAGATGGAGAACCATGCCACACTTCTCATGGTATTTTGGACAATAGTGAATTTATGCCTATTGAATTTAGACAAGATATGGCAAAGTCAGTTCAAAAGTATTATCCAATTGAAATCTGTCATGAATTAACTGTTGAACAAAAGTAAATGAAGCATTATAATTTCTATTTGTATGGTTTTTTTGTAGTTTTTATAATCTAAGCAATAATTTAATTTGTTTTGCAGAATTCCTTACATGGTGGAATGGTATGAAACATCACATGAAAGATTGGTCTACTATGGATTTCATAAGTCAATGCTGACACAAATGGCAAAAGATTCACGATGTTTCTTACGGTAAAAAGCCTTTAAAGTTTTATGTACATTTATCTTACAGAAAGTTTTCATATAATTTTTTTAAAAATTATATAGAGATGATGTAGACAAATTTATTAAAATTTTAGAAGAAAATAGTATACCATTGCTTATTTTATCTGCTGGAATTGGAGATTTTGTACGTGAAGTATTGATACATAATTCTATTGATGTTGAGAAACTTACGATTGTATCTAATTTCATGATGTTTGACGAAAATGGAAAACTTACTGGATTTAAGGATCCTTTGTGAGTAACTCATGAATTATCATTGTTATATGTATATCTAAATCAATTTCATAATATAATTTCCTTCTATTTCATTATAGGATCCATACTTACAATAAAAATGAAAGCGTCTTGGAACAATGTAAAAATTTTCATATTGACAAAAGTCGTGGGAATCTCATTCTTCTTGGAGATAATTTAGGTGATGTAAATATGGTTAAAAGTGAGCAACATAATGCTGTCCTAAAAATTGGGTTTCTAAACAATAAGATTGAAGAACGTTTAGATATTTTTATGAAAACATTTGATATCGTTTTGGTTGATGATCAGAGCTACAGATTTGCCTTAGCCCTGTTACAACATACTCTTTCATCAAAGACAAATCAAAACCCTCAATAATAATAAAATGTCTCAATATTAGTCGCAAATATCATTACAATATACAGAATGATGTAAGAATATCAAAAGTTCAGTACAACAAGTCTCTCCTTTACAGACCTAAAAAAATGTTCATAACACAGTCATTATTAATTATTACTAAAGCTATTATTGTTATAATTTACAAAAGAAAACCCACCTGTGAGTTAAACTAATCTAAAATTAATAAAATTGTGATTTTATTCGCAGTAGCATAACATAAATATATAAAATAAAATCAATGTGCAAATGCTTTATATTCAATACATATAAAATAAATTATATTGCGAAAGACATTATTGAAGAAGACTCTCTAGAAAAAAGTGTGTAGATAACAACAACAGAAATTAAAAGAAGACTTTTTCTTTTATGACTGCATCCATTTAACAAAATTAAGTAGATTTCTTAAAGGAGATGAGTGTTTATAGGAAGAATTTTTTGCGTTTACTTTTGATGTTTTAATATAATTTGTGCTTGCAGAAGCAACATCCACTCGCTTATCATCAGCTTCACACTCACTCATATCAATTAGTGTATCTGTTAAAACTTGTGTTGTTTTGGTTAGGAATTTCATATTGATAGGATTATGTTGAATTGAAATCTACAAATTATGACCAAAAATCAAAGTTAATTGTTGTAAAATTCTTTATTTTTTTAAAGACTTACTTCAGGTCCATCACAAATTGTGTGGTAGCAATTTCTCATTGTACCCCTATAAGGTCCAGTGTCTGTCATCAGCATTGAATTAAAAGTATCTGGAATTGATGAGTCATTCATATACCAAAATCTTGCATGGTCACTTCTTAAAAAATTTAAATGATCAGCTAATACATCAATCTCAGGTAAACTAGCTGATAAATGTAAAGGAAATGGTCTCAATTTAAACTTTTGATCAAACATTGATCTATCCCAATGAAAGTTGAATTTCTGAGCCATGACATTGTCAACATTTCTTCTATATATCATAGCAAGGAAATCACCTTTAAAACCATCATCAGCAGTTTTATCATAAACATCAGGAATTACTAAACTCCATTCTCTTGGGAAAGTTTGAGACATTTGACTATCATTAAAATTCATAATAGTATCCAAAATAAATGCACCCTGCGTGTAAATATTATAACATTGAATAATGAGAACTTGTATATATTATTTAAAACAAATTTTTTTTAAATTGTATGTATATACCTGAAATTTTGCTATTCCAACTTCCTTAGGAAAACTTGACTTTAGTATTCCCATCAGGTACTCTTTGATAAAAACTAAGCTTCCTTGACTTCCAACTTCTTCCAAATCAAATGCAACAAATATTAATGTATATTTAGGTCTACATCCAGAATGAGAAATTGCTCTGGCACTTTCTAACATTGCTGACACTCCAGAGCCATTGTCATCTGTGCCTGTAAAGGTAAAAAGCATTGTCATCATCATCAGTTCAAAAGAATGAAGACGAAGAAGCCACAAGATTATGCATAATATACAGCAAACTCAAACTATTGCAAATAAATTAAATTTTCTATACCTGGAGTAAAATTGACAGTATCCCAATGAGCTCCAATGACAATTGGTCGATCATTAGGTGTACTCCATTCCCTGCCTTTAATTATTCCAATGATATTTGCTCCAGTTGGTAAAGCTTGTCCTTCATACTGTGATAAGTACAAAAACAAAAGTTACTTGACATTTATTTTGTCATATAACCTCATCTTTCAAGTCTCAACTGAATGCATGAAGAGATTCAAACAATAAAGAACTCATTATGGTGTAGATTGCACTACACACTCATTGCAGCATCACAAAAAAAATTTCTTAAAATGTAATTACTTTTTGTCAACCAAACAAAAATGAAAGTCAAGTAGCGTGTTTAAAAGATAATAACACTTAAGCTACATGCATGCAAGTACAATTATAAGTTTGTTTTTTCAGTAAACGACATATAAAAAGACATATTTTTAAATGAATCTCTTACCATACTGAGAAATTGCAATGGTTGAAAATGTTGCACACTCGTAAAAAGACCACTAGTCACTTCCATACTATCAGTAATATATTTTCTGACATGTTCCTTTGCCGTCTCATTTGTAACATGACTTCTTGGATACATAAATATATTCTTGAGCATCCATTCCAAATTTTCAGTTTTAACCAATGCTCTTTTGTTAGATGGATAATTAACATTTGAAATATCATAATGTCTTGTATTAATTCTATCAATGCTATCAATAGGAGTATGTAATGCACTGTATATATCTTGTCTTGGAAAATGAGTTCTACTCTGATAAAAAGCTGGTTTGTTCTTTAGCTCTGCAGTAGTACTATAATAGGGATGATGAGATGAAGAAAGATGTTCAATTTGAGACGTATGATGACTTTTACGATTACTCCAAAATTCATTTGTCCAAAATCTCGCTTGTTCAAATGTCAAAGTTGGATTTTCATCTATGACTTCCGGTTCCTGTTCTTCTTGTTGTGTTCGCTCAATCATACGACCTAAAACAGCACCTGCTACTACAAAGCTCCATAAAACTGCAATACATAGAGACATACAATGGTAATATAAATTAACAGATTACAACATTTTATGAAGATTCTTAAAAATATAAATCCTACTTTATTATCTATAGTAAAGGCATCTTAAACTAAACTCTTATATATTTTGGCTAATAAGCAGAAAAGATGTAATTCTAGAAGAGTATTATTAGTGAATGACAACGCATATGTTATATGTTGGTGTACAACAAGCGTACTTAAATGATTAGTTTTGCATGATGATGAGAGTTAACAACAGCATAAAAAGAGTCTTGTTGGCGCCATTGTCACTATTATTTTTATACATATAATGTCTAATGTAGTTGTCCATCTTCTTTAGTTAAAGATTTGTTACACAGATTAATGTCCGCTCGTGTAAATGAC
>VCNE01001325.1:0-16795 GCA_009869805.1 Oncopodura yosiiana
CAATTATAGGCTCACCACCATCGTCATCATTATCCAACAGGAATGCATACCTGTTATTAATTGATACACCGTAGTTCTCCATGATTCTGTTATCACACGATTAACTAAAATAAACAAAATTGATATTTTTAGCTTTCTTATCTCACTCAAAAGATTTGGGAATGTGGCATTGTTATTATTGGTGGCAAAAGTTTTATCTATCATCAATGGAAATGATGACAACTATTCGTATCTATTACCAACTCAATAATTTTGTGAAATGAATTAAAATTTTGGAACTTACCAGAAAAATAAAAGTCTTGCAAAAAAAATTTGGCACACTCACACTAAACTCTATCTAATACAGCAGCGACAGCGACGAGAAAATCATATGATGAAAAATGCTGATGCTAAAAATGTCCGAAGCATGCAAAAATAATGTGCGCTCTTTCCCTCTTGAAAGAAATTCAGTGGCGTCCTAATAGCTAAGCAAAAAAAAAGAAGCGTCTCTGAGGAATTTGCATAGTATAATAGTTTGCATGAAATTCTTTATTCAGTAAAGTAAAAATGTATAATAATAATGCTAATCAGCGAATTTGTTGCAGAAACACAGCGTTATCTTCAAAGTTTTGTGATAGTCCATCAGCAATTTCTGTATACAGATAGATATAGTAAAAAAGAAAATATTAAACGTTGTTTTATGTCTGTGAGTAAAAATGTCATTTAGTATTTGCCTTGAGAATTAGAGCGCAAACAACATAGACAAGTAATGATGATAATGGCAATTAAAATTAAGAGACTAATTAGTCCTACAAAGAGCCAGAGTAGTATTGGAAATGTGTCCAACTGGGAAATTTTTTGGGACAAGTCTTCAACTTGTTGTATTGTTTCCAGCCAAAATTTAGATTCCTGAGACATAATAGGGCTTTAAAATTATTACATAAGTTTGAAACAGAAAACTTACAGCTTTCCGAAAATCCAAGATTTCATTAGTAGATGAATTTAAGTTGAGATCATAATAATGTAATGAGTCTCTGGTTAGTGGGTGCCATTTAGTAAAATTTTTCATTTTGGTTTTGGGTGATCTGTATCAAGAGAAGAAGAAGGAAATGTAGCAATGAGTTTTTTAGAAGTAGATTATAGCGGGATTTGCCTATAAGAGTAGCAATCTATAACAGTGGCTTTCCATCTACATAAATTACATATCGACTCTCTTTATAACGGTTATGAGGTTGATTTATTCCTAATACCGGTATAGACAGACTCTGACTCTGTATATAACGGCAGGAATTCTTTTTCCGCTATAGACAGATTCCACGGTGTATAATACAAATTGTACTCACCCATATTTAGCAAATGAAATCCAAATCTTTACTAATCTTTCTGCCATTTTGTTCTCATCTTCTGAAAAGTTGTCTCTTCCAAAAAGATAGAATAATTCATCCCAAGGTGAGAATGAAGTATCTGCTAAATGAGACTGTTGTACTTTTGTATCAAGCCAAGATAAAAAATCTGCACTACTAATAGGACTATAAGTAAATAAATAATTGTATACTTTAAGCTTAGGAATATTTTGCTGAAGCTGAACCAAGAATTTCCTATGGCCACTATTTACTAAAAGATCACTAAATACCTGTAGCAAAGTTCTCACAACTTTTTCTCTATCTTGACTCAATCTACTCATATTATTTTCCTCATCATCTCCAAAATAAAATGTCCAAATACTTTTAAAAACTCTATCAAACTCTCTCTGGGATAAATCCTTACTTAAAATAATTTGTAACACATGTCTCAATTCTGATTTGAGTCTATTTTCATCTTCAAATCTTTTCGAACTGATTTTAATATAAAACTCGAGAAATGCATTTAGGCCTTCATAAGGCGAAATTCCAGTGAGTATTGGGACTTTATTAAATTCTCCAGTAGCCAATAAATTCTCTGGAGTATCAGCTATAGCTGGAAATGGTGATATCCACTTTGAGTCTATTACTGGTGTAAATAATTTTGGGAAAGTTGCAAATTGTAACATCTCTTGTTGTATTTCTACTAATACATTTTCTTCGATGTTTCTTAAACATTGAACCATATCATAATTACTTTCTGTTGGGCAGAAAACTTGGTTGGCAATTTGTTTTGTTACTTCTCCAGGATTTTTAGTCATTCCTTCATATGGCGAGTCAAAAGAAAAAGAATTTGATGTTGTTAAAATAGCTGAGCTAAATAGCCCAGCAGCTAATTTAGACAGAAGAAGATGAGGTCCATTTACTATTGTTACTTTTGATGCATTGCCACCAAATCTGTGGATGTGTTTTTTGATCCACTTGAGTACTTCAATTTGATCATATAGCCCGTAGTTCCCTTCCATGTTTTCATCTTCAGTTGTTAGCCTATATAGTCAAATTACATATAATTATAGCCGTTAGATATAGTGGAATCTGTTTATAAGAGTGCCTACCTATAACGGTATTCTGTCTATAACGGTAGCTTTTTGAAGTCTCTTGGCTTAAAGCCTATCTAAATACATTAAAACGACTCTCTTTATAACGGTTCTGTACGGTAATTGAATAAAAACGATATCTCCAGTCGGTATTTTTACATTTTCTGGAGAAAGAGTAGTGAAAGCTGTGGAAAATTGTGCTGGATATCTGAGTAAAGACAATTAGTTCAGATCTTTGCTACGTTTAAGCAACTCAAGCCAATGCTGCGAGTAAATCTAGCTATGTAATTCCGTATTCTGAATTTAAAAAGTTCTCTCTATAACGGTTATGAACTTAATTTGTTCCTAATACCGTTATAGACAGATTCCACTATATTTGTCTAACTTACCATCCAAAAATTCCTAATCGATACGTAAATGTGATTAACACAACATCACACTCTCTCATAAACATTTCTGGAGAGTAGAAATTCCCAGTGCCTCCAATAAAATCTCCATCATGAATCACTACAATAATTGGTAACAATTTCTGATTTTCTACTAGCCAAGATGTGATATTTGTCTTCAGTGGCTTCTTTTCTGAATCTATAAACATACACATAAAATTAGCCTTAAAATATTTCTTTACACTGTAAATTTTATATGTATTACTTTTAGTTGATGGAACATAAGGCGTAAAAATATTGAGATAGAGACAATCACTAGATCCAATTATACTCTGCTTCTCCCTACTCCATTGAGTACATGAAGATTTATACTGTGTAGCATTTTGTAAATTATTTCTTATGGCTACTGGCTCAGGAGGCTTCCATCTGTTTGCTCCAGTTCGAGGCAAAGAGTAAGGAATGCCTTTAAACGAAAAATAATACGTTGCTAATTCATTAGACTCATTAGGCTCAATGCAATTTCGTTGGCCAATAAATGAGCCAGAGTCAAATGTCCGTAAAACAATTAAATCCTTATTTCCTATAAAAGGATAGGATTCAAATGAGCTTCTTTGCCGTAGCTCAATTTGTCCCACTATTGATGTATCACTTAAAATAATCACTATTAAGAAACTAGTCACCAATATGAAATTAATTGACTGTGGCATTTTTACAACTAGAACTCTTCTCTTCTACTGGCTCTGTGTTCATTTAGTGTACTAAGGGTAAAGAATTCATCTTGATCTCAATACACATCATCAGTTTATTTATTTTCTTTTACAAAAGTTGTTGAACCTATCATAAACACTTGACATATGAGCACAACCAGTAATCTTCACTTTTAGACACAACAGCTTTTTGTTACATAGCACTGTCTCTCTCTCCTAAACTTAAACTAAAACTCACTATGAAATTTTATCTGCTAATGTCATCTAGACTAAATTTTTTCTTGGCTGAACAGTGTGTGGTATATAGGTATATACAATACATAGTTTGTAAAAATAGAAAGGTTAAAAACTTGATACAAAAAAGATACAAGTTGTATCTGTTTCTTTATATATAGCTGTTTTCTTCATTATGCCACCACATTACACACCTAAAAATGTTCCGGTATGTTTGTCAATGTCAGTTGTCATTTGCTATGCCATGCCAAAACCTTAGACTACATGAGACTATATTATATTACAACAAGTAAAATAAGCTTGACAGTATAGATATATAGATACCCAATTATTTTATTAAATCACAATAGAAAATCACATATTCTTATATTAGCCATTATTAACCGAGAGCAGAAGCTCTTTCCTTAACTCTAAATTTCTCTGCAGTAATGTCAACAGCATCTTTTGGATCTGAGAAAGTCATATCAATAAATGCTTTGATTTCTTCAGTATACTCTTGAGGATGCCTTTGTAAAATTCCTACATGTGGTGGCTCTTCCCATGCACGGAGATACAACCTGTATTAATAAAATGTCAATTAATTGTAGTTTTAATAATAATAATTTTAAAAGAAGTATTTACTTTGAGTCCTCGTTGCTGCCAAATGCTCCGGCATTTTTCTATACTCTTGAGATTTATCATTGGGTCTTTCAATGAGAAAAGAAACATTCCTGGTGCTTGCATTATATGGCTATTAAAGAATTGATCTGTAGCCTCTAAATGATGTTTGGTTGCTGACTCTTGGAAGAAGTTCATATGGAATCTAATTATGAAACAAAAATTAATTGTATTTTCTACCTACTTTTAATTAGTTAATTAGTATTAGTCTCTATAGTGTACTGTACTTACATGATATACTTCTGAAGAGATTTTCTTAGAAATTCATTTGATGAGAAAAGCGAGCGTGACACTCCAATGGGAATTTCTCCACTAGAGGCAATTTTAACAGAGTCATATAAATTGAGTTTATATTATTATTTATTAGTGAAAATTCAACTCACTAGTCAACTGGACTATCCCAAATTTGTGCCTTAATTTTATTAATTGCTGGCGTGTACTTGGCCAAGTTTTGACTTACAACATGTAAAACTTCGCCCCCTAATAATAATAATAATAAATTCAACAATTAATTTAATTATATCACCAACAGCTTAAATAATTTATGTACATACATAGATAGCACCCAACACTAAATCCATGTAGTACAGTTTTATTGTAAGCCTCATTTTGTGCTAGAAAAGTTGCCACATTGTCAGCAACAATTTGCGATCCGTTCACTGGCCACATTAGCTATACAGAAAATCAATAGAAAATCATTTTAATTAAAACTTTATTATAACCACTAATTAGAAATACCTGCCATGGCGTACAGCGTACAGTCAAAACATCAAATCCTTGCTCTAAATAAAACTTTGAGTACTTTTGTATATGCTTAGGCTGTGACATAAGCCAAACCATTAGCACTGTCAATGGGCGCTGTTCATTGAGTTGCACTTTAAATGGTGAGCCATCAACTAATTTAATTTCAGAATTGGATGACAGCTCCAATGATTTAGATAGCGTTTTCGTTGCAAGAGCTCTGGACAAGTTTAACTGGCTATATTTCAAATCATTTCTTCTATAGGCTCCAGAAGTTGGCAGTAGACGCTAATGAGACAAAATATTTTAAACTTTACTAAAAATGCTTTATAATATACAATAAAAGTCTTTTTTATTTAATACCTTTGTAACAAGTGGCCTAAGTGTTGAAAGCACAACGGAAGTTCTCATGGTCAAGTTTTTAGCAGCACCGAAATTAAGAAATGTCTTTACAATACAAAGTCTTGATACACACTGGATAAATTAGAAAAATTGTTTCTCTGGACTCTGGAGAAAACTAAACTTTACACAACAAACATTCGATGACTTTTCTCAATCAAAGTTCTAAGGTTGAAGAGTTGTTCACCACAAGAAATAAAGTTGTTGAGTCTCCAGGAATTTTGCACTGGAATGAAGCACATGTTAGCTGCATATGGCAACATAATAACTTGAAGCTCCAGACTTTCAGACATTATGTATATATGAAGCATGAAGCATATAGGTACTCATGTTATACATATTGCCTAACTCTTCCTTATTTTTTATAATGCCAATTCAGACGGGGAATACTCTCAATCAATAATAAAATATTCTTTGCTACTCTCATGTCATCATCTTACAAATGCCATCAACTTTAAGACTCAGCTTATAAATAATTTTTGTTGACATTTACAAAATATTATCCTTAAAGTATAAAATACTACGCAAGTGCACTATAGGCAATTTATATTATATTGATATAGTGGTGGTGGTGTGACGATTTGTTATGTAACGATCAAGACACTCAAGGTCAACCTTGGTGAACTTGAAACTATGTATATATACTACGTTTTGTATTATTTTTTCATATCATACGATCTATATTTCGTCTCATTATATTTCTTTTTGTATATATAGGCTCTCAAAGTTTGTTTACTTTTTCAATTGTGATGCTATATTTCCATATAATTGTAGAAATTGAAGATATGGTGCAAGAAAGACCCAATGAACTAATAAAAATGTGTGTAGCAACTAATAATGAATTTATATAATCAGTATTTGTTATGTTATCTGAAGTGATCAAGTCCAAAAACAAAACATTGGAGTATGGTCCGATGTTTATTTACTCTATTGATATTTACGCTCATCGTCATCAGTAAACGTAGCTTTTTTAATTGCATGGAAATTTCATTATAGTAGATAAGTAGATAATTAAGTATTAAAATAGAATAGATTGATAAAATGACAATTTGAGAAATAATAGAAATTCTTGAATCTTCTAGCAAAGACATCATCGTCCTTTAGACTTTGAAACATGCATCACATCACATCCACTATAAGTATGATGATCATACGATATTTCCCTAGGTCATTTACTTTACAATACACACTTTCTAACTCACACGTCTCTAAAATGGTGAGGCAAACTGAGACACTTTTTTGAGGACTTCCCTACTTTAACACACGTTGTAAAAATGGAAACCTGACTTGAGTCACGTCTCATTTCTCTACATGTCTCTAAAATGGTGAGGCAAACTGAGACACTTTTTTGAGGACTTCCCTACTTTAACACACGTTGTAAAAATGGAAACCTGACTTGAGTCACGTCTCATTTCTCTATTCTATTGTAATTTGTTATACTCAAAAATGCTGAAATGGTAGCCAAAAATATGTGAAACGTTGGAATTTTTGAGATAATATATATTTACTTATGAATGAGAGGAAGAAGCTTTATCGTCTTAGTAAATTCATAGTACGTACACAAAAATGTCATTAGTATTATTTTGGTTTAACGTTGATTTAAACCTAACGTATAAACTAATTTCATTGTCACAAATCGTTGTTTCAGTGGGTCAAAACGAGAGAGCTACGTGACTCGTAATTTGCTGACGTTTTCGTATGTAGCTGAGTAGCTCGAGTCGAGTATCTGCTTATATATCTGAGCTGCACTATACCCCATGCAAAGTTCAGTTTAAGGTAGAAAATATAAGCCATACAAACATTACTACTCGTTCATTTCATTCTCAGCGAGTCATTGCAAGCAAAGCAAAAACTCTGCTTCTCTTAAAGTACAAAAGTGTTATAAAGTTATAGCTGTCAAAACCTTATTTAATTTAATTGTGAAGTGATTATATTGGTGTTCATAATGTTGTGCTAAGCGTCGTGTCGCTGGAAGTCAAAATATTTTTAAAATATTTTTAATAATCTCAACTGTCAAAAGTTCTTTAGAGGTATATATAGCTATACGATGTCGTATCGCAGTTAAAATGCCAATTAATTAATTGCAATCCTTAATTTCTTAATTTTCTAGTCAGAATTAAGACTATGGAAATTTTCGCCAGAAATGTCTCAGAGCAAATCCAACCTCAACAATTGTCTGCAGTTTTATCAGCAGCAGTGACAGCAGCGGCTGTCTCATCATTTACTAATATTGCCACTAGTGCTAATAATATTGACAACAATTCAATCATTGACTACAACTACTTCAACAATACCAACAACAAATGTTCCAACAAATGTCAATCAAGAGGAAAAGAGACGACTGATTAAACAACAATTAGTGTTGCTACTTCATGCTCATGCTTGTACTAGAAGAGAAACTCATCCAGTTGGTGGAAGGATTGCTCGAATGGTAATATTAATTAAAAATAAATATTATTAATATTATTGTGGAGAATAATTAATTAATGTTGATTAATTCTCATTTAATTAGTGCAACCTTCCATATTGTCGTATGATGAAAGGAGTTCTTCAACATATGAAATTTTGTACTAGAGGCTTGAGCTGTACTGAATTACATTGTAGATCATCTCGTCAAATAATCTCACATTGGAGATATTGTTCCTCAACCTCCAGAAATTGTCCGGTTTGTTCATCAATTAAAGAATCAATGAGTCCTAGTCGATTGACTGACTCAATTAATAGAATTCTACCAAATATCCCTGGTGGTCATCGACTTAATTTGACTCCTAGCCAATTGAGAAATGTTCGAAATGAAATAAGATCTCGACTTCTTCTTCAACCTATTCCTGATGATCAATCAATGGAGGAGGAAGAAAATACTATGAGAACATTTCAGGCTGAAGAGTAGGAGATGATAATTTTAAAATTTTTGTTTAGGTTTATAAAAAAAGCAAAAGTGATTATGAAAATAACAACAACCAAAGTATTATTTATTCAGAGATATTCAAACGCTTCTAAATATATTGTTATAATATATGACGTTAAAATTAGTAGTTTGCTTTTGTGTAATTAAGATCTACTAATATTTTTTTGAATTGTTGAAATTGCAATATTAAAAAGACTGTTTTTTTTGGTTTTAAAGTTGAATATTTATGTCACATTTGCAGAGTGTACCTTAGTATTTAATTTTTGTTGTTTATTAATAAATTATAGTTAATATTTTGGTTTGAAATGAGCATCTGTATGATGTAATTTTACAATGAAATGCTATCAGATGCAGAGGAAAAACGTCATGAAGGAAAGGGTGAGATTGTTGAGTGTACACGTGCTATGTGAAACGTTGCGTGTATTACGTCACTTCTCTTGCTACGCATTCTCATTCTAAAAGACCTACAACGTTGAATACTCATTTAACTATGTATAGCTACATATGTATACTGTAGATAGCAATGATGAATCATAAGTCAGTTTCTTGTTATTTAGTGAGGTCGTCTCTATTGTAAATGCCTGTTTACTAAACTTTGTACTACGACATATTGTAACTGTCATAAATAAAAATATTTATTATCTCTCTATGATATTTCTATATTGATTTGTATATTTATACTTTACTATCATAAAACGGCATAGTTTTGGACTTTTTATAGATTTTTGGAATATCTTACGCAATAGTGCTGCTAATTTTGGTCATTAGTGACATATCTAATTTTGTCTAATAAAATTCTAAATGGCTCTACAAAAGGGACCATCGTTTCTAATGAAGGCATCTATGAGATTTTTCAGCCATCTCTATTTAGCTAACCTAACGTAGACTCTATTAGTTAACTAACCTTCCTCTAACTTATAATAATGTAAACTTTACTAATTAAGGCTAATCAAAGATGAACAAGAAAGCTACTAAACGGCCGTAAATTAGAGGCTCTATTTTGACGTATGCCTCTTCAACACTACTGTACAATGCTATACCTCATCTGCAAAATGTTACACTAACAAGAGATGATAGCACCATTTTAAATTACCTTATGCATCATTTACATATATCTCCTTATTGAATATACATAACCCACAAATTCATATAGCTAAAGATATAGGCTTTAAAAATAACCACATAAAGCTTGCTACCACAAAAATAATTTCATATTAGCATAATTTGCCTTTACTACTTTACTCTGTTGTGAGATGTAGGAATTTTGCAGAAACCAACAGGTGGGCTTGTTTTGTTGTGATACAGTGATATTTTTCTACATCTTTTCCTAGTTGCAGTAGTCAGCATGTCTCGAGTTCATTTTCGTTCCAGACTCCTCTCTATATATATATTTACAACATATAATCATCCAAAAAAGATTCAGAAGGTCGTCTGGAAACCAGACTCACATAGAGCACATATAAATAAATATAGTAGTATGGTCTCTACTCTCACAATAACATAACTTTTATACTTTTATATAAAAACATTTTTTAATTGTCTACCATATATACTCTTCTCATTTTCCTTTAAAGGTAAACATTACATCTCTCAATATTATTTCATATAACGCCCAATAGACTCTTATGCAAGCTATATTACTAAATGAGGAAATGAGACTTTAAAATTTTCTCATTTAGTCTCTCTCTCTCTCTTCTCTGTCACTCTTGAAGAAGTTAGAAACAATAATTCGGTGTGTTGGTATTCAATATTCTTTTATAGTATATAATGTAGCATTCTCACTCTCGTCGCAACTCTCATATATTACAAAATCATAAAACTTGTGCAATTATTTGTCCTTTCAAATTATTCATATATTCCACATGGCTCAAAAGCTCATAGAGAGATTTTCCTTTCACTATAACCTTTACTATATACACTGTAGATATACTCTTTATATATATCTCTCTCTCTTCTCTCTAAATTGAGAAAGAGTCTCGATGAAGTAATACAGGGAAAGGTAAACATCATATAAGAGTTAATAGTAACTATTGTCATTGTATATTGGCATATGATGGATTTATCACTTAATCTCGTCATCATCATCCTATATATATACACATCTAAATTTTGCTATATATATATATATATACATGGCTATAGTAGATATAGTCTGATATATCTACGCATATAACTCTTATTATAGGTAACATCTACTAATTTTTCTCTACAGTTTTCCGCATTTTAGTATAACATTAGTTAACTTGACTTTGAGATTTTGACACACACATTACACACATTCTAGCCCAAAACTTTTATAACATTGCTACACTTTACTATATAGCATAGAGCATAGAGATTGCATATTATAACTAGACTACACTTCCTTTTTCATGCAATGTTAAATATCAATGTACGCAACCCAGACACAATAGTTTACTCTAACCCTTTCCTTACTTTTAACTTTGCCCACATGTATAGTTCCCTTGTATAAAATCCTTAAGAGTACATAGTCAAGTTAACTTTTGTTGCAATAACTAACTTGTCGTTTGGTTGCAGCATTTGTAACGTAACATCATCATATGCAATAACTTTATATATACTGTGCTACATATATATATATAGTAAAGGATTATTTGACAATACAGACATAATTATTTTCTATATGTAAGAGTATATAGGCGGCAAATAGTGTATTAGGTAATCCAAGCTCTAAACTTATGAGAAAGGCAAGTGTAGAATTGTATATATGATTTTAGTAAGGAAGATCATTTGGTTTATATAACTTGTAGACATAGCACAGACGAGGAGGATTAAAAGGCTATTTCGTGATGATATATAGGGAAAAAGAGTACAATATTATTTTTGTTTGTAGTCCAGACATAACTATCCTTGGTGGATGACATATCCAGGCTGATATAGTTCATCGATTTTTCTTCTTATATAGACAGAGTATATATCTATATAGCTGTGTATATCAGTGAGCTAGTCTTAAGTATCCGGGTCGTCTCTGTTAGGTTAGTAAGTTAGTACTAGAAGAAAAGTTGTGCAAAAGTGCAGAGAAGAAGAGTAGATGCATATATGTGTGATGATGTAGAGTTGTTCTTCCGGGAAAGTAAGTTATAAAAGCTCTCAAGGTTAAACGGGATTTATTTGCCCGACTCGGGTTTTTTTTGTGAAATACAAGGCTAATGTAAGCTAGTGAAATAAATATAAAATTGGAAGTGGGAAGAGTGAGCAGAAAAAGCAAAGAGAGCTAAGAAGAAAAAACAAGTGTCAGAGTTTCAAAGAGTCAATGAGGATTGCCTTCTGTGACAAAATTGTGATATACTAATAAGTGGTAGACTTGAGATGTTCCAGCGACTGGAATAAGTTATGGATTATAGAAAACTATTGGAAAAAGTGTATTGGTAAGTGTATATATACAAAACGAAGGTCATTTAGAATTGTTATAAAATTGAGACATAGTCATAAAATGGAGTAGAGAATATAAAGATAGTACAATAGAGTTTCACTCTTAATGTCAACATTTCTCTTAACTATCGCTAGTGATAATAATGGAGCGGTGAGGATTGTGAGAGAAGAACAATTACATTATTTTCCTAGGAAGCTTTCTCATACGCTAGGTCACTAACTACACATTTATCTTTTGAAGATTCTCTCATAAGCTGATATAATAGAAAATTTAGAGCAGGTCAAAGTGTCACATATATAAAAGTAGGTAGAAATCAATAGGGAATAAGTAAGAAAAGAGTCACCAAAAAGTATATTTACATATAAGGAAATGTACCAACTCGTCATTTCTTTGAAAAGTGCATCCAATATATAATTTCCTGTATTTTTATTATGTACAGAGTTTATAATATTGTTCATATTTTTGCTGACATTGCTTATAGAGCAATTATATATATAAAAGGGTTGTAAAAAAGTATTAAATATGATGACATATGCCCGTCATAGTATATACTCTTCTATATAGTCTCGTATTACATATATAGTAGCTTTGGATTTCGCTGGAAGAGAGAGAGAAGCTCATTGGACCCGGAAGCAAATTTCCACAAGTTTCTCAATAACAACTCTATATTCTATTACATTATGTATATTGTGATTTATTGTGAGCTGAGTGAATATAATAAGCTCTGGTTCATTTACCCAAAAGATTCTTTATCTCTAAACTGAAGGTGACCCTTTTTTATTTACTAATTCATTTTTCCTATAGCAAGTCTTTATATGATATAGAGAGCAATATAATAAAATCTCATACATAAATATAATATATATGTATTGACAGTTTTTTAATTCATTTGACTTTGAAATTTTTCTCTTCTTCCAGGAATAATTCTGAATGAAAGTACCACTAAGCTCAAGAGGAGATGCTCCAGGAGATGAGCACGAGCTACAACAACAAGTTATACCACGTGTCGGTCCTACTAATGGAATTTTGACAGCTAAGTCACGCAGATTGATTCAAAGACAATTAATTTTGCTGCTACATTCGAGTAGTTGTCTTCGTAAAGAAAGAGCAGCTAGAGCTAATAATGAGGATAATAATGGAGTCGTTAAGGTATATATCACATTATTGGTTTAAGGGACTGCTATCATTACTTTGGGTTATCGACCAAATTACATTTTGAAAATACATGAGACTTTTAGTGTGCACAAAAATGAGCTGTGACTGGGAATCGAACCCAGGACCTTGAGAGAGAGAGAGAGTGCTCTAGTTCTTGAGCTCCTCTTTAAGCTAATTAAAGTCTTCAATTTGTTGCCAACTAATTAAGTCATATTAAAGTAATTTAAGAACTATCTATCACAACTTTGAGTTGGCAACAAACGGTTGACTTTAATGAGTTTAAAGAGAAGTTCAAGAATTAGAGCTCTGCATCTCTCTCAAGGTCCTGGGTTCGATTCCCAGACAGAGTTCAATTTTTCCTCACTCAAAGTCTCATTTATAATTAAAATGTAAATTGGTTTGCCACCCGAAGTAGAAATAGCCCTTAAATTACACTTTATATAAAAATATATACATTTCTCCTTCTTTTCTTACAGTGTAACATTCCCCATTGTGAAACAATGCGACAAGTGTGGAATCACATAAAATCCTGTTGCACAGGGCCCAACTGTACATTTCTCCACTGTGCTTCATCTCTCAAAATCTTGTCACACTACAAAAATTGTCAACTCTTTGAATGTCCAGTTTGTCACTTAATTCGGACTAAAGGTGGATCTCAACAAGTCAATCATAATGAGACATGTGCTGAAACCTCAGGAGGAGCAACTAATGGTGGAAGTAGTGGTGAAGATGATGTTATAACAAGTACTAGTACATCATCAAATAATTCTCCACAACCACACTCTTATAATATTTCTCAACAGCAACAACAACATCCATATCAACTCTATCAATACCATCATAATTTTTATGAGCAACCTCAGCAAAATAATATTGAAATGGTAACAACTTCTTCTCCTCCACAACAAATACTTTTACCAACAACACCTTTTGACCAACCGACTGTACCTACTGTTCCTCATGAATTTGCAATGACAACAACTTGTAATGACTCTCAATGTTATCAATGTACAAGTAATGCTCCATTAGCATTGTATACTCCAAGTAGTCATCATCATGGAGTTCGTGTTCCAACAGCAGAAGATGTTCGTCAAGCTTATGAGGCTATTGGCATTCCATGTCCACAAGATGCGTTGAGACGACTAATGGCAACTTTACCTGGTGGTTCATCTCAGAAGGAAGAAGAGGCTGTTGAAACGAATGAAGAGCAACAACAGGAAATTGAGGAAGATCTTGTTGTCAATGATGAAATTGGTGATGACGCTTGGAGGCCTAGTATGAATGGCTCTGTTCGAGAAATCTTTGCTGAGAAAATGTATTAGAAATATTAACTTAAGCAAACACACAACGGATCCATCTTTCTAAGCTTAGAAGTCTAACATGTAGTAGCAAGCCGCTTGTGATTAACATGTAAAAAGTTGATGGTTACCTTTTTGAGTGAGTTTAACTCGATAGGATTATTTTAAAGAGTAAATGACAACGACTGAATTTTTAAACTTGGTCACAATAGTACGAATTTTATCAATATTTTCATCAATAGTGACTAAATGACAATATCTATAATTAATTATGACATCAGAATTAAACTCTACACAATTAATTACATATAATTACATCAACGTTAATTAATTTAAAGCAGTTGTAACTTAGCTGAATTTTATAATGTTAGACTTCTAGGCTGAGAGAGGTGAACTTTTAGTACTCTGCTCGTAATTAGTGTTAATAATGTATTTATTTTGCACAGTGTTGAAGCCATGTCAAAACTACCAGAGGAATCAGAGCCAAATGAGCCATCATCATCAGCAACAAAATGGAACTTTGCACGAAAAATTGAGCAAGACATGTATGAGAGTTCAATGTCTCAAGATCATTACTATGAGCAAGTGACAAATAAAATAGTAGATTTGGGTAATGAGACTGGAGAAGGAAAATTCTTATCAGCATTTACGACAGCAATTGTCACAACCAATTATTGGTCGACTCACTTGTAATTGTGAACAACATCAAAAAGAGCGACAAACGCAACAGTCACCAAAGCCATTAGTTGAAGCAGCTGCAGGAGGAGAAGAAGAAGTTGCAGTTGTAGGTGGAGAAGAAAATAATTGTGACGAGCAAGAGTATCCTTATTTAAAGCGAGTTTTAATGCAAGGCTCTAATGCTAGTGGCACTCGAACGTACCCATTAATGATTGGCCTACTGAATAACTCTGTGCCAAATGATATCAAGTATTGAAAAAAATAATAGAAAAATCTGTATTATATAACATTATTCATTTTTTACATATTGTTTTTTTAAACCACCGATTAATATTCCGACAGAGATTATTATTAAAACTATATAGATTTATTATTTTGTATATATAGAAGTTTTAGTGATANTTTTTTACATATTGTTTTTTTAAACCACCGATTAATATTCCGACAGAGATTATTATTAAAACTATATAGATTTATTATTTTGTATATATAGAAGTTTTAGTGATACGCTCTGAGCATTTACAATTTTTTGTGTGGTATACTATAGAAAGACCAAAAAACTATGTTCAGTTATATATATTTTGGGCTTTAATATAATATATATAAAAAATGGTATATTATGTGATTATATATAGTTTACAGATTATATAAGTACCTTATAGCTAAATATAATAGAGAGATATATAAAAAAGCTATTTTGTTGTAGAGAAGAAATATATACATACCTAATGTGAGCTCAGTCAAAATGAAAAGAGAGACTTATAAAAATAAATGAACCTGAGAAAGTAAAATATATAAGTGAGAAAAGATATATTTAAACACTATATATATTTGTGCTCTATGTAAATTATATATGTTGTAAATGCCAAGAATTATATGTGATCCTCTTATATTACAAACTCTCTTAAAGTTTCAAATTCATGTCAATCTTGAACTTCATCTTTGTCTTATTAAAATGTACTTACAGGAAATGCATTGAATAGATATATCCTATATAGAAATTCTACAGTCATAATATTTTGGTGCTATATATATAGTTCTCCTCCCAAAATGTATCTATCTCCTTATACTGTATTTTAATGGAATAAAACACTTTTGATGTTCTATGAATATTAGCACCTGTGGAATTTTTTGTATTAGCAAAACCACAATAACAATTCTCTGGATGTATAATAGAGAAAACAGGTTCATTTTCTCATATGCCATATGCTGAATACATAATTTTTCTAATGATGACAGGAAAGGAATAGTTATAAAAATATAGGCTAATTTTCCCTCGTGTATTTCGAACTGGAGACTTTAGTAATTATTGTCATTATCCAGCATCCATATTGTTTCTAAAATGATTGATCCCTGTTGTGGGATTTCGCTACAAACTGGAGTGAAGTACATTGCCGGAATTGATATCGTAAGTAGAATTTCTGAGAAGAGGAATTTTATCTCTACACATTTATTTATATACAGATATTGTCAATTGGCTCATCTATCATTATAACATTTGTCCTCTTTCTAACATTGATTTCCGGTAGCCATTTATACGAAGCTATTGACAAGGACCGTCAAGAGATTTCACACATAGCCAATTTCTACGACTTGGGAAGTTAGTCTTAAAATTAAAATAACTATATATATATATATATATAAGGAATTATAAATTGAAATTTTGATTGGCAGCAACATGGGTCGTTTTCATATTACTCCTCTGTCTCTCTCTAAGCATTTTGTACATTTACCTTGCAAATATTTTACTTCATGGAGCAATCGAGGTAAGAGTTTTAAAATCAATATAGATTAAACCTTATCATTTGTTATACTCTCATAT
>VCNE01001326.1:0-13561 GCA_009869805.1 Oncopodura yosiiana
ACGACAAGAGAAACCTCCATATTCTTATATTGCTTTGATTGTTATGGCCATTCAAAGGTAAAAATTTATTACTATTTTTAATGCTTACTCATCTACACGAGTTTTAGGGTAAAGAAAAAGCTTATGCATTTTATTTCTATATAGTAATCCAGCAAAGAGACTCACATTGAGTGAAATCTATCAATATTTACAACAAAAATTTTCATTTTTTCGTGGATCATACCAAGGCTGGAAAAACTCTGTGCGTCATAATCTCAGTTTGAATGAGTGTTTTATCAAATTACCAAAAGGATTAGGAAGACCTGGGAAAGGTCATTATTGGACAATAGGTAAAATCAAAACAATTAGATTTGTTTTATATGTGACATTTATATTATTGTTGTGATATCATTATCATATATTAGATCCAGCTTCTGAGTATATGTTTGAAGAAGGCTCTTTTAGAAGACGACCTCGTGGCTTTCGTAGAAAATGTCAAGCACTTAAACCCTATAATTATTTCTCATCTCACTCAACATCAAATATAAATGATGGTTCTCCACCATCAGCTCCTTCAATGTATCATCCTCATCAATTGCACTCAGGATATGAAAGGTCTTGGAGTAGTAGGAGGAGGAGGGACTTTACCTGTTATAAATGGAAACTATCCTAATAATAGTACTAACAACAATAATAATACAACGACAACAACAGGTGAATACGGACTTTCGCCTTCAGCCACACCAGTAGGCGTCATCCAAAATAATCCTTATGCAGCATACAACAATAACAGTAACAACAATAGTACTAATGGAGGAGTACAACAACAATCATCATCATCTTCAGCTATTGGTAACCTTCTCTCAAGTTCTAATAATATTTCAACAACTTCATCATCGTCATCATCATATGTAGCCTCTGTAGCTGCAGCATTTGACTCAAGTGGATATAATTACAGTCCTCCACAATATAGTCATTTTGTTGCATCAACCTCAAGTCTACCATCACATTATAATATTCTTGATTTTGAGCCTCTTGGACAAACTACTAATAATTCAGTATATTCTACTTCTTCAGCTGTTTCATTAGGAAGTAATAATAATGGAGTATATAATGATTGTGAGTCTAATAATGATAGTCCAATATCATCTTCTCATCATCATCATCAATCGGTTGTTGCAGCTAATTTATTATCAAATGCAAATCATCTTTGGGGATTGGGTAGCTACTCCACTTCAGGAAACGGAAGTACTACTAATAATAATAATACGACGCTTGTTGGAGGAAGTAACTCACCAACGCCTTCTTCTCACTATTTGAGTAGAAATTCCGAGTGTGAAAGCCCAACAGCAAATCCTGGCTCTTTAACACCACCAGCTCCTCCAGCATATCAAGGAGTTGTTAGAAATTTACACTCTTGTAGCAGGTGAGAAATTATCATGATATAAATATGAGTAAATGCTACATTATTAGAAAGTATATAGTAGAAAGAAAAGATTTAGGGATCAGAGATAAGAAAATATGAAAACAGTGAATGTCGGCATAAGTCATAATTCTGAAAACGTTTCATGTCCCTTTTTTCCTTTTAAAAGCAAAAGATCACTCAAGTATATTTTGAGGCAGACACATATATAACTTTCCAGAGAGAGAATATCAAATTTCAGTTTTGCTTTCATGTAATGTGTCAGAGCAAGCGATCTTTTTTTTTCTTATATATTCTTTAACCCTGTTAAAAGTTAAAAACATCAAGTGACGTTGTGTTGTTATCTTAAAACACATTACAAAAAGTCTTGCTGGATTGCATAAGTTTTCCAATTTATTGTTCCTTTGTAGAGTCTCTGGAGGAGAGACACTAATGTGAAATTTAACTGCTACCCTCATAAATTGTATTAGTCACTCTTGTCATTTTAGTCTCGGCTTGTAAAAAAATATACCTAGTGTGACGATAAATTTCTGGACTTTAACTTTCATTGACCTCACATTTAAGAAAAGACCTTTTTCAATAACTTTTGTCTACTGTCGAAATTAGTTAGTTGAAAGAGAGACATCATTCGATCATTACTTAAAGAGTACATCAATTTGTGCTGATAGAGTCAAAAATTATGTCATTATTTTTCTCTTGAATGAAATACATGCTCACATAGACTTTATTACCGCCTATGTAGTTTTATATATGTCTAACTAAACTTAATTCTCACTAATATTATTACTTAAAATATGTGAACATTTTTCAATGTGTGAGGGCTGATATAGTATTTCCTTGCAGTTTTTATAATGATGATAATGCTTGCCTTGCTCTTTTCTTATATGAGAGCTATAAAAATGCTGTGCTTCAATATAAAATCACAGGATATTCTTACTGTTTTAGTCACACCCTTATAAAATATCTATATACTCATCTTTTTCGTCTCTTGACTATCTTTTACCAATGCTATACATTACACATTTTGAAATAGAAGAAGGGGTCAAAGTCAAATGGTGTTTTGATAGTTACAAAACTTATGGGTGGCCCAAAAGAAAGAAAGACAGTCTGAGTGAGTCTCTGTTTTTCCATGGACAAATAATATATATCTTAAACTTTTTCTTCTCAATCTTTCGGCTTTTTTCCCTTCCAGAGCACTTTATTATACAGATGTATGGTACAAAAGTATTGCAATGGCACATTTATAACTATATAGCAAGTAAAGTAACAATACTGCATATAGTAAATAATGTACCCAAATTCTATACAAAAATACCAACAGACACTTCAGAGAGATCTTTTACAATCCTAGCGTCATGATATATCTTCTTATGAGCATTGACCTTTGACAACTCGTTAATTTTTAGTATGTCACAATTTCTTTTGGAAACGTTTTTTTATATTGCACACGGAAGCAGAAAGTTAGAAATTAGAATCAGTTGAATAAATTATAATAATATGGATTATAGGTCAAAAGTAGGTATATATGCTAGAACGTAGTTTTTAGTCCTAAATTTTCTAAGGAGATGAATGAATATGACTTTCATGATGATCTACATATTTTATGTTTGAATTTTCTAACAGGTCTGAAGAATTCAGTACAGCAGATCTGTGATGAGATTTTTTCTAAAGATGATGCATCTTCAAGTTTTCTTTAGCTACATACGTCACCGGTGCCAGCAACAAACTCCAAATAGTGTTTTACGAGCCTTAATTCTATAGAGTAATCTTTTTTTGTTGTTTTTCTTTTAGTTTGTCGTATTTTTATTTTTTACATGTCTTTAAGCATTTGTGGTATACTTTAAGTTAGAACAGGTGTAGTTGAGTGAAAAGGATATGATGTATACTATTATAAACTTATAATATGGATCAAAATAGAAATTGAGGTCTCATACATGTACTAATAATTTATATAATAAGTATTGATGTCATTAAATGTACTCCATTGTGAATGTTGTGTTATCATAATGTAATTATACTAACTGTAAAATGCTGATAATTGTTCTGTGAAGGTAAATTATTAATATATGAAATAAATAAACAAAATATTCACTGCAAGTAAGTTTCTTTCTTCTCAAAATATCTAAAATCCGGTAAAGGGTTAAGTATCTACCATTAGTTCACACTACTGTTTTTTTGAAAGAAAGTGATTTTGAAGGTGATCTGGCTTGTGTTAAAAACTCATAGGGTGGCACAACACAAGACAGTAGTCTTATATTCTTTCTCTGAGATATGTGTAGTTTAGTAAGTGATATCTTGGAACAAAAAATGTCTCAAAAATATATAATCTTTCTTTAGCTTCATGTACACATACTTTATCCTGCTTAGATATCTTTAAAAACTCTCAAGTAGAAGAAATTTTTTCTCAACTTTTTTACATGTTGTTCTAAAAACATATAGTTAGTCTTACTTGGTAGTAAAAGAGCATTCATTCATTTTGTTTTAAGCTTTTATCCAAAGAAGAGCCACATACACAGGAAACTCAGAGGCAGTCAGAGCAAAATATGACGACGACACAATAAAAATTTAAAGATGCTCTATGTTGAATACAACTTACTTTTAGATTTGACTTGACACCCTACATCTACTACCACTACTACTGAACATGAACTGTGGAAGGAACCCCTAAAAAGGTGTGATGAGATATTAAACAGAACTCTACTTTTTACATACCAAGTCACACCTGGTGCATGTGAGAAAAAAAATTATTTATTGAAATATCTCTTCTATATTCTTGATAATTTTTCTCTCTTGCACTCGTGTCAGAAGAAGCAATTTTTTATGCATAAAAAATATATATGTATATAGACTTTGTTACTCATTTACTGTTTTTCATTGCATACACGTACAAATTGAGATGCTGAAATTTATTTCTATATATATATATCGCCTAATATTTAATCACTGACACTTAATAAAAATGCTACTAATAATAACATAATATTATAATTTATACAATTTAATTTAGAATTATTAAAGACTACTACTACTTATCCGATTCATCTACATTTTGATCCTCTGACGCTACAACAGGAGGCGAAGAACCATTTTCTTTCCAAAATCTATCTACCATTTTCTTAATTAGTACAATAGATGCATCTTTTTTCCCTTCAACATTTTCCGCTCGATATGGTGGAGAAATCCAGACTTCATTCAAAACTACAATTTTATCATCATCCCATGCAACTTCATCAATTGTTTTGACTATTGAAAGAAACAATTGTCTTCCTTGTGGTGGTGTAGAAGCACATAATGCACGTATTCTAGCCCTTTTCATTCCTGCTGCTTTTTTTCGCCTTTTATCCAATTTATGAAAATCAATTAATGGAAGTTCTTCTGGTGGCGGATTATTTTCTACACTAATTTTTTCAAGACAATCAGCATTAATTATATGAACATTACTGTGGTTTGCTTTTCCATCTGATGCAGCAGATCTAATTATTAAAAGTCGTGTTGACTCTTCAAATGTAAAGCAAACAAAAGATATATAATTAGTTTTATATAAATTTATGAATAAAATAAAACTACAAAACAATTTATAATATATTAATTACCTTGAAATGCAGCAATTTCTCCTTCAACATCATTGCCTTGATATCGACACTTTATTTTACTTCCAATATTGAATGGATATCTTCCACTTAGATCTGCCATTATATTATTCTAATATATAGACAAGCAGACAAAAAAGAATAACAAAAGTAATTACAATTATTAATATATTATTTTCTTTTTGCGAAAAGAGTTGTTTTTTTACCTTTAATGATGTGTTTCACTGGCTTTATTTCTGGTCGATTATATTTCAAATACTTAGAGATGATCTTGTAAAATATAACTGGTGTACTAAATGAAGTTAATGAAAATATCTGTAACAAATAAATTAATATACAAATTATGTAAACACACAAACGTCTAGACGACATACATAGATAATGCAATGCAACTGCTGATAAAAAAAATTGCCGGATGAAGAAAATGCAAGCCGGAATTGAAAAAGTAACTGTAAATTGCATCGACTTTTACTAAAATTGTTAAATGTTTACAATTCACTTTCTCCATTTTCCAACATGCACTAAAATACAAAAATAAGAAATAAAGGGTTATTTTACCTTTTTAATAAAAATTTTATGGAAATGTTACATTTCTCATTTTCAGTTTTATTTGGAGAATTGAACAAGTTTTTTGGCTCCAGTGCATTACACTTGACTCTCATTGAGCGGAAACGTTTGATTTTCAACACGTGCGTAATGCCTCAACGTGTTTTTGCATTGTAAAAATCAAAACATTGTGATTTTTTAGTTTATTACAATTGTTAATTAAGTAATTAGTTGTTGACAGTTGATTATATTTTTGTATATCATCATCATCATCATGGGACGTAAAACAGATTGGGCTGAAAAGCCAAAGAAAGGGCCTGGTAGAAAAGCAAGAAAACAGCCACCACCTGAAATTGAAGGTGTCACAACAAAAAATAAAGGTATAAAAGTAAAACAATCATGAATAATTTTTGAATACCTTGATTGCACATTTGTTTTATATATATATTGTCTTTAAATTATATTTCAGGAGGAAAACATAGAGGAGCAAATTTTCAAAAAAGTACTCGTCCATCATTTAAACAAAATAAAAGATTAGAACATCCTACAAGACAATTTTCAGAAAAGAAATCTAAGAAAAAAGAGCCATTTGAAATAGTTTCACCTAATTCCAATAATCAAAATGGAAATAAGAAGAAAGAAAAGAAACAAATATTTGATAATGACAATGATGCTTGGCTTAAACCTAAAAAGAAAAAGAAAGTCCAAGATGAAGACGACGACGAAAGTTTTGATGACGAACAAATGAGTGATGATGAACTTATCAAGAAAAATGGAAAGGATATGTCTAGTGATGACGATGATGATGGTATTTTGGAAGATGATTTTGATATTGACGAAGATGAATCAGATGAAGCTGAAGAAGAAGAAGATGAAGAGATGGAAGAAACTAAAGGTGAAGAAGATGATGATGACGACGATGATATGTTACCTTTTGAGAAGCCATTAAAGAAAGATAAAGCTAAAATCAAGCAAAAAAAGTGCGTACCTTATAAATTCTCTGACGTATTTCATTATTATAATTAACCCTTATACTATTTTTTGTTTGATTTAGAGAACTAGCTGAAGCTGAATTAGCATCTCAAATTGCAGACTCTGAAAAATTTGAATTTCCAGATGAAGACGACGAAGAATTATTTGATAATAAAGTGGTAGAAGGAAGGATTCGTGATGTCATAAATATTCTTTTAGATTTTAAGAATAAAAGAGATCCTGGAAGAAGTCGTTCAGAATATACAACACTTTTACATAGTGATTTAGTAGAAGGAAGGATTCGTGATGTCATAAATATTCTTTTAGATTTTAAGAATAAAAGAGATCCTGGAAGAAGTCGTTCAGAATATACAACACTTTTACATAATGATTTGTGTAAATATTATGGTTATAATGAATTTCTTATGGATCGTTTTATTCAAATATTTCCACTTGGAGAGCTATTAGATGCTTTAGATGCAAATGAAGCACCAAGACCAATAACTATTAGGACAAATACATTAAAAACAAGACGAAAAGAGTTAGCTACAAGCCCTTATTTCACGTGGTGTTAACTTGGACCCGATTGGCAAATGGTCAAAAGTTGGATTAGTTATTTATTCTACACAAGTCCCAATCGGTGCAACACCTGAATATCTTGCTGGACATTATATGTTACAAGGAGCTGCTAGTTTTCTTCCTGTTAAAGCATTAGCTCCACAAGAAAATGAAAAAATTTTAGATATGTGTGCTGCTCCTGGAGGTAAATCAACTCATATTGCTGCTTTGATGAAAAATACTGGAATCTTATTTTCAAATGAAATGAAAAAAGAAAGAGCAAAAGCATTAATTGGTAATTTCCATCGTATGGGAATTAAAAATTCAATCATTTGTTCATATGATGGTAGAAAATTTAGAGAAGTAATGACTGGATTTGATCGTGTTTTACTTGATGCGCCTTGCTCTGGAACGGGTATTATTTCTAAAGATGCTTCAACAAAAGTACAAAGAGATGAAAGAGATATTCAACGTAGTTCAACATTACAAAAAGAATTAATTATAACAGCTATTGACTGTTTAGATGCAAAGTCTAAAACTGGAGGTATATTAGTCTACTCAACATGTTCAGTTTTGGTAAGTTTATTAAGATACAATGAATAGTATTGTACATTTGATTCAAGATTGTAATAGTAATATATATATCTTTGTTGTAAATTATAGCCTGAAGAAAATGAAGCTGTTGTTAATTATGCTCTAAAGAAAAGAAATATCAAATTAGTACCAGCAGGAGTCGATTTTGGAACACCAGGATTTACTAGCTTTAGAGGACAAAGATTTCATCCAAGTTTGAATTTAACAAGAAGATTTTATCCACATACACATAATATGGAATGGATTTTTTGTAGCCAAGTTTAAGAAATTTAGTAATGTAGTAGTAGAATCAAATAAAAATCAAGAAGACGAAGGAGAAGAATGTACTACTAATCAAAAAGTCTTAACCAAAAAAGAAAAACGAAAGGCGGATAAATTAAGAGTAAAAGAAAAGAAAGCCAAAGCTGCTGCTACTACTTCCTCTAGTGAAGAAAACTCAAAGGCTGAGAAAAATAAAGCCAAAAAAGTTGTTACTGAAGATCATGAAGAAAGTAACGACGAACAAAAAGATGTAGGAAGTGAAGAAGAAATGGAAGTAGTTTCTGATGAATGATTACGATGATGTAGATGCAGAAGCAACAACTCAGAGTAGTAGTAGTGATGAAGAAGAAGAAGCAAATGTTAAATTTAATAACTCTAAAAACAAAAAATAAATTGAGACTTTTATACTATCTAAAAAGATGATACTCACTCAGAACACATAATTTGTATTGTGATGTTTGTTTAATCTTCTAACTTTTTTATTCACACAACATCCACAATTCTTTTGATTGGCACCTGCGGTATTTTGTGATGATACATTACATACATACATTTGCATTTCATGTCAAGGCACACTCAATTGATAATTTATAGATATAAAATCGATTTGCAATCTTGTTATTTTTAATATATAGTTATTTACATGAATCAATGTTCGAGAACGTGATAAATAATATTTAATCAGTCTATAGAATGAATGACGTCCAAGTTTGTTTCAGAATTATGTGTTTGTGAGTTTTAGAGTGCTAAAGTACATAAATATATTACCAATGAACTTTTATTCAGTCAGTTACAAAGTTTCCAGCCAAATCTACACAAAGTAATTTGTATTGCTTCCTTATTTATTCACTATAGTGTGTACTCCTCATAAAACAACAATTTGCAAGCTTCAGTGATTTACAGACAGGCTACAAAAGTATTTGTGGCTATAAATGCCGAGCATAGTGACATTAGCATATATAGTTTTAGCATAGAAATCTTAGTAATGACTCAGGCAATTGTAATCAATAGTTGCAATCTCTTATACTAATAACACATGTATATCTGTGTAAAGTCAGTCAGAATAATAGCACAAGTTGCATAATTTAATAGTAGTTTCTTCTGATATACTCTTTAAAGACAAGACTTAAGGTCACTTGTAATGAATATGCTATATATGTGATAGTAAAAATCACTCAGGCATAATTGTTCTACACAAGTTGGCATAAATATATATTTTATAGCAACATGTCTCAGTCAGTTAATAATTGGCTATACAACAATGAAGTTGAATATTATTAAGTTAGACACTCTTAGAAAATGAATTCTGACAAATCCAGTTGTTCTAAAAGTGATTCTCAAATAAAATGATGACTTCAGATAGAAAAAGTATTGATTTGTCAATTGGTATACTTGCAAGAAGTAGTCTCAGTTCACGTCGTGCAAGTCAGGTATCTTTACTAGCTGAGAATGCTACTGATTCATTTCATGGAGATGACAGAAGTTGGTCATGGGAATTTTTAAGGGTAATTCATCAACAAGTTTTAAAATTGTCTTTTCTCATAAACTTTACTTAATGTTTCTATTAATAATCATACAGCATAGTTTTCGAATAAATGACTTGGGCAAGTTATATCGTCGTTACAGGTAAACCAATCTCAAAATTTTACATCTAAAGTCATCTACTAAATATAAACTCATTTTTCCAAATTCTAGGAAACGACTTCAAAATGCATATTTCAATGTCTATCTCATGTACCAGTGTGTAGCCAGTTTTCTTTACTCTTGCACTTTAGTGTATTTTAGTTTTGGACCTGAACCACTTGCAAATCTTCAGGAGAATGCAACAAATGAGACTGTTAGTAAAACGTGTTTCAATATATCTGTTCTTAATGAAGATGATCATGCAAGTTGTATTGAAGAGCAACCATTTACTTTGGCATTACCAGAAATTGCTTCACATACTATTCTTGTCACATACTCTATAATAATATTCTTTGTAGTTTATGATGAAGTTTGCTTCAAGACTTATAAAGGAATAACAATTGTCATTAGCATTGTTACTGCACTAGTACTCGTGTGTTGTGATATTGGATTATCAGTTTACTTTTATACAAATTATGGATTAATGAGAGTTGGAAATTGTTTTCATTCATTGATGATTATCTATTCTTTTCTTCCCCTTCCGGATAAATGGCATAGTATAATTATTGGAGCAATAGTGTCAATAGCACACTTGACTTTCTCATGGACTCTATTGTACATGAATGAAGATGATGCTGGTGACATTTGGTCAAAGGTTATATATAGAATACAAAAATTTATGACTTTATGTGTACAAGAAGCTTAAATTTTTTTTATATAATTCTTTAGGTAGGAGCAGAATTTGTGTATTACTTCTGTGGAAATGTTGTCGGTCTATACAGTCAATTTCTTGGTGAAGTAACAGTTCGAAGAGCATTTCTTGACAGAAGAGGATATATTAAAAGTACAATTAAGAAAATATATGAGAAAGACAAAGAAGAGCAATTAC
Organism: Oncopodura yosiiana; assembly: GCA_009869805.1. Taxonomy (NCBI): domain Eukaryota; kingdom Metazoa; phylum Arthropoda; class Collembola; order Entomobryomorpha; family Oncopoduridae; genus Oncopodura; species Oncopodura yosiiana. Next base: position 10,436 of record VCNE01001326.1, read on the forward strand.
TTTTAAGTATATTACCACGACATATTGGAATTATGGTCAAGAATGAATTACTTGCTGCAATTGAGCAAATTGCAGAGCCTCGTCACAAAAATAGTGGAGGTACTTCAAGTAGTAGTGGAAGCTTCTTTAGTAGTCATCATAATAGTAGTAATAATCATACTGGAAATCATAATAGAATGATGCATAGAAAGCCATTTAGGTATAAATTTGAATCAATACTAAATAGTACGTACTTTTCTAAAATATTCCAACTATTATTGTAATTACAGTGACTTGTTTGTAGAGAGATATCATGATGTGTCAATCTTGTATGCTGATATTGTCAATTTTACTCCTTTGACTTCAAGATTAAGACCAGATGAATTAGTAGCAACATTGAATGAATTATTTGGAAGATTTGATGAGGCTGCAAATAAAAATGATTGTTTACGTATTAAGCTACTTGGAGATTGTTATTATTGTGTGAGGTAAATGATAATTGCTATAAGTGAGTTATATAATACTCTCAATATTCATAATGAGTGAACAATTTTTATATTTGTACATAGTGGAATTCCAGTTGCAACTACAAAACATGCTCAAAACTGTGTTGAATTAGGATTAGCAATGATACATATAATTAAAGATAGTTAGACGAGCATTATCAGTTGATGTAGAAATGAGAATTGGTGTGCATAGTGGAACAATTCTTAGTGGCTTACTTGGAATTTACAAGTGGCAGTGAGTATACTACAAATTTATCATAAAATTTAGAGATATTACTTTTAACTTTGTACATATATTTCTTTCATTAGATATGATATATGGGTAAGCAAACGTCGCGCAGTACATTTCAAACATTTGTCGCTCGAAGTTTTTCACAGCTGAAAGACGACATTAGATAAGTAGAGCTCGTAGAGTAAAGTGATAGAAAATATTTCTCCAGTTTTTGATAATTAGCTCGGTGCAATAATAGTTAGAAAATGAAAGTAAAAAACTTATATAAACGTATAAAGGTGGTTGATTCATCAAGTAGTGAAGATGAACAAGAAGAAAATAAAAGTGAAATTTAAGAAAAGTTGGTAAGTTTCTTTTTAGACTATTTTTTTATTCTTATGCTATTATAATATATGCAAATTTCTTTGTTTCTTCTTTACAGAAATCAAAAGTGGAGGGAAAACGTAAGGTGCTAAACGACAATAACAATGTTCCTGTGAAGAAAAAGAAAACTAGTCAAGACTCTAGTGATGATGAAGATGATGATTCTAGTTCAAGAAGTGGAGATGATGATGATGACAGTTCTTGGAGGAGAGTAGCAAAAATAGCATTTAGTAAGAATCAAGTTCAAAAGCATAAGAAAGGCAAACTTTCAACTTTATTATTTAAAATTCTAATAATAATTATAATCTTTTCTCTTTTTTTGTCATAAGTTCAATATCTTATTTAATGAAGAAGAAGTTCCTCAAAGTTATTGGAAAAGTTGCGCCATCAGATGAAGATTGGGAAAAGGCACTGAAGAAGTTCATCAAGCATGTTGAGAAGAGAAAAAAAGTCAAGTTTGCCAAAGGAAAATATTTTGTTGTGAAAGATGGAGTTTTGAAATACAAACATTCTGGGAGAAATGCTGATCCAATATGCACGGAAAACAGTAAGTAATAAATTATGAATAAGTAAATAATTTAATGAATTGAATCTAATGCAAACTGCTTGTTTATATTTATAGTGTGCTTTGAAACTAATCACGGCCATGGAGTTTTGTCAGCTAAATATTTTACATGTAACAAACATACTGGTGATGATGATATATTTGTTTTTGCTGAATGCACTGATGAAAAAAATAAAGAAGAAAAGATAGTTTGGGGAACGACAACTAAATTTAAATCAAACAAGAAGATGAAGAAAAGAAATAAGAAGGTAGCTAAGTATCTTGTCAATGGTAATTGTGGTAGAAAGACCGGATTTGTCAACATGTACAGAAAAGAAAAAGGAAAAAAGTATCTCTAACCTTTTATGATACTAGAAAAGATTTGGAAATTGCAAATGCTGTTTGTAAGGTAAATTAAATACCATTAATAATTTCAATTGCAATTTGTAAAATGATTTTTATTTATTTGATATTTTTAGTTTGTTACTGACATTCGTACTCAGTTTGGACACAAAGATGATGAAAAAGTATTTAAAGATATAGGAGCTGCTGGATATGTTGCTGCTGGCGCTGAATTAATTCCAAAAATTCAAGCTGAGACGGACAAAGTCAAATTAAAATTAAAGAAAGAGAAATGTAAAGTTCCATCATCATTTCCATTTGGTAGTCAAAAATCAAAAACAGCAAAAGGAGAAGATAAACGAAAAGTATACATGCAGAAAGACAAGAAAATTATTTATTTTGGTAAAACTATTATGAAACTTAAAGCCAGCTCAAAGGATAAGCACAAAATTTTTGAAGATTACCTCAAAGCCATCAAAAAGAAAGGAGAAATGAAAAAACAACATTTGTGCTATGTCAAAACAGAAAAAGAAGCTCTCATAATTGAATCAAACGTAATTTTTGCTTATGCACTTGGAAAGTTTCTCAAAATGACTGACAGATTCTCATCACAAAATCTCTATTTACTCAACAAGCAGTATTCAGCAAACAAACTTCGAATTGATTATATTCAAGCTGTTTTGACTTACTTTTTTGGTTACACTGTAACTCTTGCTTATTTTTTTTTGATTATCTCATTTTAATTTAGTTTAAGCATATATTTGCGTTAATTAATTACTAATTATATATGATTATATATTTTGATTTGAGAGAATAAGAATAAAGACTGATGATTGATTGATAATGAACTAATAAACATCTTGTTGAGTACTAACTCAAAATTCTTCTTCATCCCAGTCAAAAGATGTTTCAATTGCAAATCACATGGAGCAAGCAGGTAGACCAGGTCATGTCCACATCACTAAACAAACAAAGGATAATTTAGGAGATGCATATAGTTATAAGGCTGATTATGGAAAATTACGAGACAAATTTTTGGCAGAAAATAATATAGAAACATTTTTAATTGTTCCTCATCGACCAATGTCTACAACAACATTACAAGAAGAGGAAATAAATGATGACTCTGAAAATGATACTGTAGAAGAAATGCATACTTC
>VCNE01001327.1:0-26003 GCA_009869805.1 Oncopodura yosiiana
TTCTCCAATTGATCAAACAATAACATCATATAAGTAATAGAAGAGAACTATTATTAGTGTTGCTACATAGAGATTTATATAAGTTGAAATCAATTATTGGAGAGCACACATACAGGTTATTATATACTAGAAAACTAGTACTAATAAAGTTTACAAGTTGCTTGCATTGCATGCATGTGGTGATGTGATGACTCATTATAATGTGCAATTTCCTGCGTTCTTTGATGAGCAATATATGATGGGGAGAACAAATTTCCTAATGAACTCAAAGCAAAATTGCTAAACTAGCTATTCGCGTATATCCGCTAATGATTCTTCTTCTCTACACAGAGAATTAGAGAGAGAGAGAGAGAGAGAGAGTTCAGAGCAACGAGAACGACGACGAGACTTTTCGATCGATATTCTTCTTCATACTCTACATTAAACTAGATATATATAGAGCTGATGATTATGATCGTGTATACTATACTATAAAGTCTTTAGAAGAAATGAGGTTAAATTTAATTGATAGAAGACCACTTACATCTTACATATATATAAGGGTCGTGTAACATATATTTGTTTGCAATGTGATACTTTTACGCCTACCTTTTATTACGGTGCAAATTACTAAAAATATCAGCATATAACTCATATTTAAAGTAGTCGTTGAAGTGATCTCTTGGGTATTTCATTTCCCATTGTAACAATTTACTAAAATGACCATAGTATCATCATCAGCATTTAAAGAGATTTTATATAATTATTAGAAATACTACATAGGAAGGAGAAAATAAATTTTATGAAAATTTAAATCGAGTAATTTTCTACTACCGAAAGTTTACAGTAGTGTACTATGTATAGATATACTGTATTGCATGTGTAATGTTCAGGTTATAAAAGATTATGTTGTCATCTATAATTGATTGAGGCCTTGTAAAGAAATATTTTATAAGTTTACAAAAGGAAGTAGAGAATGTACATATTTAGCCTCTTTCTACTACTTTTCACATTATATTATACATAGATGCATGATACACAATAATAGTCGACATTAGATAACAACACAACGCCTAACCTAACCTTTCTATTTACAACATAACTTGCTACTCTCTCACTCTCTATTTCTATACCACAAAATAAAATAGACAACGCTCATCAATATATCTATATTATAAGTAGTCTAGTACTGTGTACACATTAGAGAGTGTAGATAGAGTAAAGCTATAAACTAATATAGTTAAAAAGAAAGTAATGTTTCTTGACAGCATTAACTTCTTCTTTGCTTATCTATAGTTTTCTCCACAGTATGACAAATTTTCTATCAAATGTTTTCTCTAATGGATCCATAGAAAAAAGAGAGAGAGAGATGTGTCATAGAGTCATAGCTATATATAAGAGGAACACACCCAATATATAACTATGCTATATATAACTTTCCTTTTATTGCACTATACCCTCTAGGCGACATCTCACATTAAAATTTAATTATTTAAATACAAAGAGGCAATTAATTTTTGAGCAGTTATGTACTCTTTCTCTCTTTCAGCTCTCTTTCCTTCTTTTTCACTATTGTATTCTAGTACAATGTGAAACAACTCGTATACCTACTTCATCTTATGCCATTACCACTTTCTTTATAAGAGCACTATAAAAGTTATACAATAGATTTTTTTGTTTGTTAGACGATGAGAATATATACATATATCTAAGAACCTAATAAACGCCCTCAAAGTACATACTTGTACACAAGACACATATGTACAATGTGAGAGATGACACAACCCTAATATATTATAGTGATTAGTACATTTTGTGGCTTCGGCATTTTTTCTATAATAGTCTTTGCATGTGTCACTTAAACTTGTCTTGTCACGCTTGCAAAATAATGGAAAAAACTTCGTTCAAACACTATACTACTTGCTTGCTTTCTTGAATACAACACTCCAAAGTAAATTTTTTATGTCCACGACATAAATTTATTCAAATGTGCTATTTACCGAATCAATTTAGACTCACAGCAGCACCATATACAAATACAAAAAGTTTGAGTTGTAAAGAGTAGAGAGTGTATAATAATATTATAAGGAATTGATCGAGTGAGTAAATTGCATATTATAGTAGTACTACATAGACAAGACAGTAAAATTTCGACTTTGGCATGACACACCTTAGTATACATATATACATACAATGTGAAACAATGTGTTCTGTCCTCCTCCTGTTCTTTTTCTCCTTACAAACAATATATTTACATTCTGAATATAAAATGTTGGACCTGTTAGACAAAGTTAAAAGACAATAAGAAGACATAGAAGAGAAAAGCATATTATATTATAAAAGCTCACGAAATAGTAACTAAAGTGTAGACTGCTATAAATGTAATAATAGTGTAGCATGTAATAGGTGAATAAAAATTTCGTAATGTCAAAAGGCTTTCCTTTTATTTAGTTTTATATAGAAAAGGGAAAAAGAGAGACTATGCATTAACATTAGTGTCATGGGATAAGCATATGCATAAAGTATTAGTACAACTCTTACTGCTACAGTGGTAGAAAAGTATACTCAAAAGTTATGTATGTATATAACTATGTAGAGAGAGTCGACTGATATCTTCTACCGATTTAGGTGATAAATTGCGCAATCACATTTCCATTACAGACATACCCCACAAAAGCTCTGACTTTATACTATACTTTTATAAGTATCTGACTTGAACTGCCATTGCTTACAACATCCAAACTAATATTGTGTGTTTCTTTCCAATTCTCGAAAAAGATGGATTACTAATGTCGAAAGTTTTACTCAAAGGATTTTACTTCAAAAGTAGAGAGAGACTCATATAATAGAAACTTGACTACTACTATAGTTTTCATTTCATTACTACTACGCAATATACAATATAAGAGAGAAAGATAACAAAACTCAGATGTTACGACATCAATTCTTTTACACACATACACCAATTGTTTAACTTAATACATTTTTTCTCTTTCTCTGTCTCTCTGACTTACTCGCCAGGGTTAAATGGATGAACATAACTCACCTGCAGAAGAAGGAGAATGAAAGAAGAAGATGGTTTCTTGTTGCACTGTACTATACTTATATAGTATAGTAGTAGAGGAAAGCAATTTCGTGATCAAGTTAATAGCTCTAGTTTTGAGACTCTATATAGCTATTTTCTTTATCATGTCTTTGAGCACAAATGAGACTTCACATGTATCTCTCTATTAGATGAGGAGAAAGCTGTTTTCACTTTCTATTTCTCTATTCATTTTCTGTCTCATGTTGAGAGAGATAGTGTATATGTATTGTAAGTAAGTGTAAACTATATATATAGAAAGAGAGTAGTGTCAGGTGAATTTGAGGGCAATAAGCCAAACTCAACTCAATGTTATATTATGGCCAGTGGAGCAAAGAGAAAAGATAGATCTCTCTATAGACAAGTCTCAAGTTTCAGTATCACCACCATACCACTAACAAACTCTATTATATCTGGATTGAAGATATACAATTTCAACATCACGAGATTAAATGTGATTCACTCTTGCCTTAACTACTTTTAGTAGCATCAATAGAATACACTATCTGTGAGAAATGAGATGAGTATAGGAGAGATCAGAGATCAAACTAAAACTACATATAGAGATTCTATAGAGGTGAGTAAAGTCAATGGTAGAGATTACGAAGGAGGTAGAGGTCCATTTGCTTCTTTATTATTAGTTCTTTAGTTATCAGTTACTTTATAAAAGAGAGATTCAAGAATAAGAAGCCTTCAAATGTTTCTTTTTAGCTTTCACATTTCACATTTAGGTAACTTTTTGACAAGTTTGACTTTCACTCAGTGTACCTTTACACTTTTGACACACTTTACAAATCTCTTGAATATAAAAAAGTCATGTAACCGGAAGTGAACTCTTTGAGGTTTTGGTAATATTAAATAAGTAATTAATTGATTGTAATTATGTCAACATTTTTGTGTCTCATATATATATATGTATATATAGTATTTAGATATTAACACTGATATTACAGAAATGTCAGAGAGAACTTTTTGGAGAGCCTTTCACCACGAGGGGCAAAACAACTATGAACTAGATTTCATGTTAGAAAATAAAGTGAGTCGAGTCCGAGAGAGCAGGAGGCACGAGAACACTACTCTCTCAACTCACACACTCACACAGTTGTTGTATCATAGGCCACAGGTCTGTCTGTCCGAAGAGAATTCAGAGTCACTGGCATATAACAAGAAAAGAGCTTGTTGTTGTTGCTGGAGAAAGAAGAAGACGAAGAGATGCTCACACAGCGTACTTTACAAGGTTAGGTTACCGTTTAGGCTTATTATGTTACCACTACCACTACTACACACTGTGCTTTATATAGTTATGTATTTGCCTAGAGTCGAAGTCATGTTTTTCTTTTCCTCTTGTTTTGTGCACGATGATGTCAGTTCAGTAAGATGTGGAGAAAGGAGTGAAAGCGTCGATGTTCTTAGGTTGAAGAAAGAGACGAGAGTGTGTGTATAAAGGAAAGAGAGACCAAAGTGAGAAATGAGTAGAAGACGAAGAGTCGTACAAAGTCGTCGTTATATAAGTATCTTTTCTATTTTCTATCCTTTTCCTTAGCTCTTTTATATAGATATCGCCGTGTCAGTATAAACGACTCTCTCTCTTTCTCTCTTTTCCAGCAGAAGAGCTCAAAACTACTATATAATACAACAACGTAGTATTATTGGAGGAAGGAAAAGCCAAAGCTACTAGGAGACGACGTCAACGAGTCTCAGCTCACAACTGACGCATTTTACTCTTCCTGCAGAACGATATCATGCTAAACTAGCGTTAATCATATCGATTTTTGAGTAGAGAGAAGCTTTTATACCAACCACCACCAACAACCATCTATCTCTCTACTCTAGATGTATTATATGTTTTGTTCCCATGTGTGTCTATATCATCAACCTATCTCACTCTCTCTCTAACTCTACAAACAACTTTACTACTTACTACTGCTCTCAAGCCACTGCCACCACCACTAGTAATAATGCTATGAACTACTTTGAAAGTAAAACTCTGGTTTAGTTGATATGTCCCTTTCAATAAAAACTCTGACTGCTTACATATATCTATGATGATAATGATTTTTTATTATTTATATTCTACAACTAAATGATTTATGATAATAAATAAATGAGAAATAATTGTACACAATAAAAAAAATTATTGTTTTGATTTGCTTGTTTTTATTTTTTTTACTGAGACCAATTCATTTGATTAAATAATTTCAAGAATTCAAATATTACATAAAGAATACATTTTGCCAATTAGTTTTTGAAGAGAAATGTAGAAAAAAATTATAAAATTATACTACATGTTTGATTGACTACACTCAGTTCTGTATGATACAATTATTTAATTTTGTTTTGAAGATGAGACAACAGATTTAATTAAAGGAAAGAATAATTATTGACCACCTCGAAGACGAAGGACCAAATGAAGAGTTGACTCTTTTTGAATGTTGTAATCAGAAAGTGTACGACCATCTTCTAATTGTTTTCCAGCAAAAATCAATCTTTGTTGATCTGGAGGAATACCCTCTTTGTCTTGAATTTTTGCTTTGACATTCTCAATGGTGTCAGATGGCTCAACTTCCAAAGTGATGGTCTTGCCAGTCAAAGTTTTAACAAAGATTTGCATACCACCACGAAGACGAAGTACCAAGTGAAGAGTAGATTCTTTCTGGATGTTGTAATCAGAAAGAGTGCGGCCATCCTAATTTTAAAAAAGAATATATTATTTTATTAGTACATTTACATTTATCAAAAATTAAAAAGAATATAAAAAAAATTTAAACTTACTTCCAATTGCTTTCCAGCAAAGATTAATCTTTGTTGATCTGGTGGGATTCCTTCCTTGTCTTGGATTTTAGCCTTAACATTTTCGATGGTANATTTTCAATGGTGTCAGATGGCTCGACCTCCAAAGTGATCGTCTTTCCAGTCAAAGTTTTAACAAAGATCTGCATGATTCCTCTGTAAAAAAAAAGAAAAGAAAAAAGGTTAATTAGTAAACAAATTACTCGCAAATTATAGTTGGTTATTTTTTCACATCAATTTACATTTAAATTGAGTACAATCTTCTATCTATCTTTTCAAAAACGATGCCTGTCTAATATAAATACACTTAAAATTTTGCAACTTACAAAGAATACAAATTATATGATGACAAATATTATATCCCGCGTAGAATTTTATTGTTTCTCTTTTGGATGACAAATAAACAATGAACCACAGAATTGTCAAACAAAGAAAACTCTCTACTACTTTGACTTTCAAACGTTGTTGATAAAAAAAAGGTCACCAAGAGAACAAACTGAATAACAAGAAAATGAATGACTCACATAACACGGAAAAAAAGTTTCATGAACTCACGTCAGTCAGCTGACAACTCCCCCTAGCTTTTGCATGACGTCATCATAAGGAAATCTAATGTACGTATATTTACGTTACGCCATGTCTATCTTTCTAGAAACTTCTACAAAAATCCTATACTTTGTACTTTCACTTTTTGGTTTAATTTCATGAAATTATGAGTAAAATATTTGTAAAGCATGATAACTGAGAGTTTTATGTACATTTTAAAAAATATTTAAAAATTTTAAGCAATTTCATTACGTTTCTTTTGTCTAGAAATGCGACGCCATTTTGATTAAATACCTATTTTTTCATTTTTCATTACAAAACACTCATAATTATACAATTTATGCATCAAAAATAAACTTTAGTATGAATTCATAACTATGTACTCTAAAATTATATGAAAATAACTAAAATGAGAAAATTTTAATTGCATTTTCTTTGTTTCGTATCAAAAAATGAAAGGAAATGAAAGTTGCGCAACAAATTCCACAATAAAATAACAAAAATAAAACTTACCAGTTATAGAATACTTTCTGTATAACAATAAGATAAATAAAATATGACTAAGTTTTGAATTTACGATTGCGATTAATTAGAAAATCTGAACAAAGACGTTGTAATTTCCTGAAGCACTTTTAGTTGTTGTTTGCTCGACGAGAAGAAGAACTTGAGTGAAGCTGTTTCTAGGCTGAACTGCTACATAAATTGATATTGGGGGTCGTTCTAGAACAGACGAGATGATATGGCGCAGAATGTAGCAATGATGAAATCTACCTACGTTAAAGCAACGTATTTTGTCATGAGACATTTTAGTCAAACGTGTATCTGAAAATGATTATGAAAAAATGCAAATTGCAATTCATCGTTCATCATCATGATTACAAAAACAAGTACAATGTCCATTTGTCAATAAACTAATAATGAAAGATAGTATGAAGTAGTAGTATAGTATGAACGAGAAAATGCCTGCGACATAATGTAATTTAATTGCAAAGGTTAAATGTATGAGAGACACAAGGACTTTATAAAATACAAGAAGAGCATCATCATCAGATTAAAAATAGTTTTTCGTCTTTTATCAAATCAACAAGAACATCGCTTAATTCTAAGTAAGAGAGAATACTAAAGTAGTGTGTAGATAGAAATGATGCAAAAATTTTTCTGCCCACACATTATAGATGTTTTCCAGATGCCAAAAGTTTGTTGAACAAAGTCGTAGTACTATGAGAGAATGAATGAGAAGAGTTGAGTGATTTTTTATAATGTTCATTGCACTTTTCTTACATACTTGTCATGAGATGAGAGTGAGTTGTTTCACCTCATTTTCTATGTTAGTGCTATTGACTTTTTACAACAGAAATAGATAAGTTTTGTGGCTCATGGTCACAAAATCCTAGAAAAGAACAAATGACTATTATTATGAAGGAAAACTAAAATCGATAATAATAAAAAGGTAACTAATAATTGCAGTGCACTACTAGGATTTCAAGGTGCAATTTGAGACATTGTGTTAAATGTAATGCATGCAACAAAATGCAACCAGAGAGAAACTTGAGAAACAATAAGAGGATTTTACAATGACGTCATTTCTCAATCAGTCTCAGTATTTTTCCAAAGGATAAAAACATGTTGGTTTATTTTTTTTACAAAAACAACAAATACGAAGATAAAATAATAATACTATTTATAAACTTAAGTTAGAGTTAGTTTTCAGTCTCCCATGAGCCACAATAACCATTCAAAAGAGGTTGACTAGGAACTCCTACATAAAATAAAATTTTTACTTTGATATCATCATCCAATAAATCTTTATATATATTATTATTCCATACCTCTAGCTAAAAGTCTACAACGATGTTCATCAAGTCTATTTCTAGCATTGTTGGCTGAAGCATTATCTAATCCAGCTCCAGCAGACCATAATCTCTCAGCAATAGCACCAACATATGGAAATAATCTTGGCATAATATTAGTTTTGTCTACATATTCTCCCCTATAAGTAAATATACAAAGTCTCACAATATTATAGATATATATCATAAAATCAATATGTGACATTGAACTTTTATCTCATATTCTATACTTACCAGATACATGCTTCACCTCCCATTACAAGTTCTTTTTGTGATTCAGTAACTATATAATATAATAAAAGAAATAATTTTAATAGAAATGACATTTCGTGATACAAGGATAAATTGTCAAATCTCACTACATACTATTTGGTAAACTGAGAATTGGATCACTTTGATAGTATGCTTTCCAGCTTTCCCCATAGTTGATGTAATTGATATACCATGGGCCAGACAGAATTGTACGATATCCATTATTCAAAGCACTCTATAACAGATTAGAGTAGTTTATACATGCATATATTACAAAATTATGTAAAGTTGTTTTATATTATATTATTATTTACCTGCATAACTTCTCTCCAATTTCCACTTTTCCATACTTGAATAACAACATCTTTATCCAATTCTACTCCAGTATCTAATGGATCTTGCCATGAAATTGGTGTAGCTCCAAGATTTTTTATCATATCAACATGTCTTACAGTATAATGCTCTTGAACTTGACTAAGTCTAGTATAATTATTTGCAACCATAAAGGCTGCAATTTCTGGTGATGATTCCCAACAAGGATGATAAACTTCATCCATTCCTAAATGAATATATTGATCTTTTGAAACATCATTGACAACTTCATTAAAAAATTCTGCCATGAAATCATAGACACGTTGAGATGTTGGATCAAAATTTTCATAAGCTGCATGATGAGGATGATTTGGAGTTCCAGGAGTTTGACCATCACCGTAACATGGTGTAAGTAACTCTGTCCATATGATACATTTTAATTACTTAATTAATTAAATTGTAAAGGTCATAAATAATTACCAAGTATTTTATACCTGGAAATGCATGACCAAATGCATGAGTATGACCTGGAGTATCAAATTCAAGGATTACTCTAATTCCTCTAAGTCTAGCAGCTTCAATTACACGTTGAACCATTTCTGGTGTATAAATAGCTTTATTATTGTATGCTCCCTAAATGTATAGATATCAAAGAAAAAGAGATGTTACATAAAATATAGACAACATACATATTTATGTAGTTTTACGTACCAGCCGAGACAAATCTGGAAATCTTCTACTAACATATGGGAAACTTTGATCATCTACTATATGCCAATGGAAAACATTCAATTTGTTGTACATCATTGCATCAAGAAGCTCATAAAATATTCTTTCTGGTTGATAGTGTCTTGCTGTGTCGATCATAAGACCACGATGAGGAAATCTTGGCCAATCTTCAATATAAGTTCTATTTACGTAGTAGTGAAGGCTGTTAGAGTCGTAATTTTCATTTGTGTACACAAGTTGAGAAAATGTCTCAAGACCACGTAGAGTTCCCCAAATTGTATCACCAAGAATTTGTACTGTACCATCAGCCCAAATATTGATGCTATCTGAAAAGACAAGAAACGTTTTTAATTAAACTCATTTGGGGGTATTTTGAGAAAATTAAAAAATATTAAAAGAACATACATTTTTCATTGGCTATATTTGTTGTAAATGAAGGATATCGTCCACAATCAGCGTAAGACGCTGCAAATACACGTACTTCTGTAATAGCTTGTTTGTTTGGATCAGGTACACCATTTCCATAAACACTTGGAAATAATATAGACTGGTATTTTTGTAAAGCAAATTCTAATGGTGGACAGAAAATATCATGCCTCAGAAATGTAAAGTTGGCTGGATTGAAGGTGAAAGTTTGTTCAAATTGCACCCAACTTTGTGGCATTGGCCAAGGGCTTCCAGGAGGCCATTCTCGACCCTATTAAAAAACTTAATTAGTTCAATGAAAATAATGTTTTTAATGAAAAACCTAAAAACACTTATTCCTATATTATTACCGCAAGTGGACTTCTTGGTTCAATGAAATAAAGTTTAGAATATACACTTTGGAATGCTAGTGTGCACAAAAATATAGAAACTAACAATGTTTTATGCATATCGTATTATACTGGGAAAGATTAATGCACACAATTAAAGTAAATTATATGAAACTTGCTGATGACTAACATTTTAATATTCAAATTCATCTTTATATATACAAGAGCTTCCTAACTGTTTCAATATGAAAGTTTTATCAAAATTATTATATATCTCTCTGTACAAAAGATAATCTTCTCGGTCATCCGGTCAAGTACGGCAATTGTCAAGTATATAGTAAACTACTCCAGTTTGACATTCCTAAGTTAGAGGTTATGACCTAGAAATAATACACGCCTCACACAACAACATGACACTTGAACAATTATTTGCTAACAATAATGCATATTTACTGTAGTATGTAATTAGATCAGTATATATGTAACTCAAATTAAAATTCAGATTCTTTCTTAAAAACTTACTGCTAGTGGTGATTGTGGACCATAAGGAAATAATTTTCCATTTGTTGATACCACTAAAACTAAACAAAGTACACAAACACTTTGTATAAGATTCATTATATATTATGTTGATTTCAGCAAGACTTTATAAATGTTAATTCTCATTAAATTTTGTAATCACTGCTACTTATATCATTTTGTTCAACCTCATACTCATACAAGATAAGAATTTGGACAATTATCAAATGGAAGCCACATTATAATTATAGCCATACACTATAAAGCGGAAAGAGTAGAGTAATGAGAAATATTATTAACTTTATTACGTAATACATTTAGTAAAGATAATGGCCAATGGCAAATATATATTACAATACGTAGAATTTCCAGTCAAAGCTACGAAATGGAAAATGTTGTCGCGTGTGTGCCCTTTTGCACAAGGACTTGTAAGGATTATAGACAAGGTAAAAAAATAAAACTTGAACAAAAAAATTGGTATTGCATCAGCATTGTCAGCATCATCTCGGATCGGATGATATATTTGTTTATTTTACAAGGACATCAAAAACAATACAAGGGCAAAAAATGCATTTTTCCAATTTGTAATAAAGTATAATGATGATGATGAACTATTTGATTGTGGAGTAGTTGTAGTAGTGATACTGGATTTTTCAGAAGGTGAACAATAACTATTAAAGATTGGTTGAGCTGGAATTCCTCGAGCTAACAGACGACAACGATGCTCATCAAGTCTCCATTTTGCATCATCAGTAGTACTTGAATTCATTGGAGACCATAGTCTTTCAGCTACAGCACCAGAAAATGGAAATATTCTTTGTAAAATATTTGTAGCATCTATATATTCTGCCCTATATATTTAATAAGTAAATAAAAGGATATATATGTGATATTATATTGAAGTTTGATATCATTGTACTCACCAGAAACATGCTTCACCTCCAAGTATTTGACTTTTCTGTGTTTCTGTAACTGTATGCAAAATTTCTATATAAGTGATTATTCAATCAATCGAGATTTCATAAGTGCTACTCACAATTAAAATTTAATTCCGGGTCACATTCATAATAATCTTTCCAACTTTCTCCATAGTTGATGAAATTTAAGTACCAACATGATGAGAGTAGTACATTATAACCAAGGTTGATGGCTCTCTAAAATTAAATAACTTTGTTTTAGTAAGTTAATTGAAAAAAAATAGTAAGTATTACTTCAAAGTAATTTTGCCAAGGATCATGAGTTCCATTTCCTTTCCAAACTTCTATTATTGTATCAGCATCTGGTCTAACACCGAAATCTAATGGATCATTCCAAATGATACTTTTTGCCCCCAACTCTTTAATCATTTGTAAATGTCTGTTAGTGTAATGTTGTTGTACTTCATAAGTTTCAGTATAATTGTGAGCATTCATAAATTCTCTAATTACAGGTGAAGATTCCCAACAGGGATAATAAACCTGTTGTATATACAGGATTTCATATTAATTTTTACTTCTCTCTCTGTTAATCAAAAAAAACATCTTTACCTCATCCATTCCAAGATGAATATATTCATCTCTTGTTACATTTTGGTAGATCTCTGTAAAAAATTCTTTCATAAACGTATATGTAAACTCCTCTGTTGGGTCTAAAATTTCATAAGCTGCATGAATTGGAAAATTTGGCGTTCCTGCTGTACCATTTCCGTAACATGGTGTTATGAGCTCTACATTGAAAAATTTTAGAATATATTTATGTGAGTCTTTTTAGGAACATTATTTTTTACGTGGAAATGCTTTTCCAAAGCCTTGTGTATGTCCTGGAGTATCAAATTCCAAAATAACTCTAATACCATGATATCTAGCAAATGTCATAATATCTTGAACTTCATTTGGAGTATAAATTAATTCAGGCAAATACGATCCCTGTAAGAAGAAATCGAAACTTGTATTAACTATCTATTTTCATAGCTATGTAATATCACCTTTTCAGATAACGTCGGAAATTTTCGACTAACAAAAGGAAAACTTTGATCATCAACAATATGCCAATGTAAAACATTCATCTTATTGTAACTCATTCCTGTAAGAATTAATTTAATGATTGGAATATCTACATAGTGTCGTGCAGTGTCAATCATTATTCCTCTGTGAGGGTAACGTGGCCAATCTACTATAGTTGTGACATTGACATATGCATGATATCTGTCTTGTCCAGTGGCTGCTTTTTGGTAATAAACAAGTTGTGAAAATGTTTCCAATCCTCTTAGAGCACCCCAGACAGTCGTTGCTGAAATAGTAGCCCATGTATCATTAATAGATGTTGGTGCTCCAATAGTTATAGAATCTGAACACAAAAATTATATAGTTTTAATTAATCAAGTTCTTAAAAAAAGGATAGAACTAAATGAATATTACATTTTTCATATTCTTTATGAGGATCCGTCTCAAGTCTTGGATAATTTTCACATTCATTGAAAGTTGAATTGGATATTAATACAACTACATTAGATAAAATATGATAATCACTGTCTGGTACAATATCTAAGTCTTGTGATATAATATTCGTGTATCTTTCTATAGCTTTTTTTAATATGTCACAATTTAACTCCAAGTCATTTATGAATCGAAATTGTGATTTTGGAGCCAGTGATAAAACAGTTGTTGAATTGTTCCATACTTGTGGCAATGGCCAAGGTGAACCCTAAAAATCATCGCAAAATAATTATATATATATATAACTAAAATAAAAATCTAGAGAAGTTACAGGGGCTGCTGGCGTTCCCTAAAATAGAAGATATATAAGTAATAAATTCCTCAAATTAAATCTAAAAATTGTATAATAAATGTTCTCACAAGAAGAGGTAATCTTGCTGCAAGTTGAGCTAAATACCCTAATGAACTTGGAATAATGCAGATTGATATACACAAGAAAATATAATATTTATGCATCTTGCTATATAATTCAGAATGAGAATCTGCAGAAAATTGTCAACCAGCAATGATTTATGCTTCATAGAATTACTATTTGTTTTATCATTTATGTTTTAAGTATATGCCAATCAAACTTAAGAGTTAATAATGTCTACACATATGGCGAAAGTTCTAGATTAGATAAGAATTCTCTGAATTTTTAGTAATGTAATAAACTTTTATTATAACATTTCATAATGAGTCTCATTTCATTAGTTTATTTATTCATATAAATTTTCATGTAAACGAATAAATTGTTCAACTCTTGATAATGGATTACGCATTCTTTGCTGTATTATAATTGAACCTTCTTCCACATTCACCCATTTATAATCTGAGTGTTCTGAAGAGATCTTAATTGGTGCATCATTATTTTTTATACGAGCAGGAACAACTTCTAGTGATTTCATTGCTCCTTTGGATGTAGTACTCTGTAAATTAAAACTTGATAAAGAATAATTTTTTTGCAGTAATATCTTCAAAATATGTAAATCATATTTACCCATATTGTTTCTTTGAAACCTGGAATGACTTCATATTGTGAAGAATCCAATGATGTCTCTTCTAAAGTTTCTCTTATAGCAGCTTGCATACAAGTCTCATTCTTTTCTAAATGACCTATATACATATATGTAAATTATAAATTTAAAGATGTATAGATTAGCTTTTGTTTTTGTTAATATTTATGATTTTACTAGAAGACCTTTTGGCATTGACCAATGGTTCAATTTGTATAATTTTCTTGGTCTTAATAATAGATATTGTATTTGACGATTGTTTATTCTATACAAAAAGAATCCAGCAGTTTCTTCCACCATTTTATAGTATGCAAATTTACTCCAATATGAAAATGATGAAAACATATATGAATTTATAATTATGTAACACCGATTATCACATGCCATAGATAGATATCCTTATCTTGAAGTATATAAAACTTTCATTATTATTATCAACGAGGAATAAAATTCATAACACAGATAACAGTAGGTACTATAGAAATTCTCATTCTCCTTCTTCAACTTTAATTTTAGTTGATACAGCAGCAGAACTACTACTAGTTGAAGGTTGTTGATCTTTTGATGGAAAACTATGACTCTTTTTATGCCGTAATATTTCTAGAGGTGTAATTTGTAAATGTTTTTCACATTCTGAACAATAATATGCTTTGGTAAATGGTTTTGCTTTATGATCTTGGTCAGCGGCATCATCTTGAGCTTCTATATTAAATAAAATGGGAAATTAACATCATAAAACAATAACAGTTTCTGTAAAATTTACCTTTCTCTTTGTCTTTCAGTCTTTTGCATTGTAGTTGATGAAAAAATAGTTCTAATGGCATTGACATCATATTTGAATCACAAATAGGACAAGTCCATTCTTCTGGTTCAGGCATTTCTCCATATAAACTATATTACAAAGAATAACGTACTACTAAAAGCGTATTCAAAAAAAAACTCATATGAACAATATATACTCACCTTCCATAAGTAAGATAAGAAGTTAAAGATATTCCTCCTTTTATTGGATTACGTCTAAATTCCCAATTCGCTTCTAGTCTCATCATTTCCTCTTCTTCATCATCTAAATCTGGCAAAGGTATATGAGTATGACGGTCATACATATCTTTTTGATCCGCTGCCAATAATCTTCGTATTGTATAAAATGCTTCTGTTCTAAGATAAGTCACTAAATTACGACTTAAAGCTCTTCCTTTCTTTGTTTCTATTGTAGACACAGGTTCTCCGCCTAAAAAAATATTTACATATATGTGATGATAAAGTTATTTACAACAACGCAAATTACTTTTAATAACAATTGCTCTTACCATGAGATAATCTTTCAGCTAAAAGTATAGACCAAGTATTTCGTAGTTCTGCAACTGTCAATAATATTAGCCTAGCTGAAGCAGAATCAACAAATTCAACTTCTAGCCAAGAGTCAAAAACAAAGCGAGTAAATGTTGGATTTGTATCAATTGCGTGTGCAAATAGAAATAATGACTGCACAGCAGGAAGTCGAAATGTATTCATCAAGTATGGTTTGTTTGTCTCTAATAATGTTCTGAAAAATACATACAATAAACACAACAGTTATAATAATTGTACATTTTGAAAATGTTCAAAAACACTTACAGAAAACAAACCAATTGATGTTTAGAACTAATACTTAGTTTGGTTTTCATATGAGGGACAGAAATTATATCAGCATCAGTCAGGTTTAATACGTCAGGATTATTAGCAAAAATTCCCATGGGATGTAATATAGTGAAACCTTTTCCTCTTGTATGAAACATTTGATCAGCATCACTCTATTGAAAATAATTGTTTTTTTTAAATTTAAAGTACATACAAATTAAATTTTGATAAATGTAAGTACTTACCTTGAATTTGTTAAAATCATCAGCAATTGCTACTTGAGGATACATTCCACTACATAAAATAATTTTTAACATTGACACATCCTCATGACCATATGGTGTACTTTTATGTAGTAGATCTTTGACTTGTCTAGCATCATTACGTAATCTAAATTCAACATCTTTAATATCAATTTGACCTTCATCTTCTTGATCTGAACCACCTTCATTTACTTCAGCTTGACAATAGTCATTTTCCATTTTTAAAAATTTCTTTTTTCTAGGAGCAGCCATATGAAATTCTCTTTTTAAAGTACGAAGTTGTTTTAATTCACCATGTCTCATTGATCTTTCAGCAGAACTTAAAGTTGTCATATCAGAAGTATTTCTAATTAATCCACCATCTTGTAGTAATGATTTAAATTGTTGACGTAATTTTGTCATTTCATAAAATCTTTGTTCTTCAAATCCTCTTCTTTTACACCATTTTCTAGTATTGCCACCACCAGATTTCTCTTCAAGCCATACACGATATGCATTCAATAAAGTTAAAGGGTCACCATGATCTGAATCTAATGATTTTCGTGCAGCTACACAATCTTGATCACGATGGGCCCAATTTGTAAATGGAGATTGGACACTAAGAGCTGCTGCAAGAGATAAAACTGTATCCACATGTTCAAAAAGTGTACTTAAAATTAACATTTTCCCAATTGTAACATCAACAGGAAGTTTAGACAATGTTTTTCCAATTGGAGTTAATGTTTCATCATCAGTCAATGCTCCTTGTTCTTTTAATCTAGCTATTGAACTTTCAATTGAATCAAGTGTAGGTGGTTCAATAAATGGAAATTTTCTGCAATCTGGAATTCCAATTGAAATCATTTGAAGTAATAATGAATCTAATGGCACTCTTTGAATTTCTGGTGTAGAATAGGCTTGCATTTGTTCTTCATAATCATTTTCTGAAAATAATCTATAACAAGAATGACAATGACATTTTATAGACAATTAGTTTTAAAAGCCAATAGTTTATATTTTTAATTTTTCTAACCTATAACAAACGCCTGGTCCTGTTCTTCCAGCTCTACCTTTTCTTTGTTCTGCACTTGCTTTACTAATCCAAAATTCTTTAAGTCGTTGCATTTTACATGTAGGATCATATGCCATTTCTTTCACTTTTCCACTATCCACCACAAATCTAATTCCATCAATGGTGATTGATGTTTCAGCAATATTTGTTGCAACAATACATTTCCTTACACCTTCAGGTGGATAATCAAAAGCTTTATCTTGATCATCTATTGATAACATACTATGTAATGGTAATATTATCCAACGTTTAGTTTGTTCAGCTATAAAAAATGAAACAATAAGTAATTATATAAAATGTAATGAAAGAAGGCCAACTATAATTTACATACCATAAATTTTTGCTGCATCTACAATTGTTGATATTTCATTCATTCCAGATAAAAACATAAGTACATCACCTCTTTCGTCCTCTATGTATATAAATTAAAATCAATTAATTACATCTTATAATAACTATATGTCTTATTGTTAGAAACTCTTCTTACGAGCAAACTTTTCGTCAATTAGAGATAAAATTCTGATATAAGGTGCTGGATTTAATTTGCCACTTTTTGTATTCATTTCTTCAACAGATACTGCTCTATATTGTACTCGAATTGGATACAATCGTCCTGGAACTTGAATAATAGGAGCAAGACCTTGAAAGTATTCTTGAAACATTTCAGTGTTGATTGTAGCAGACATCAAAATAACTTTTACATCTTGTCTTTGATAAACAAGACATTTAACTATTCCTAAGAGAAAGTCTCCGTGTAAATGTCTTTCATGGACTTCATCTAATACGATAACATTGTAGTTTGTTAGAAGACTATCACTGCTCACCTGTTATAAAGAGAAAGTAATAAGAATTTAATTAATGAAATTTTGATTTTTCAGCATATCTACATATATAATAACTCTTACTTGTCTCAAAAGTAATCCTTCAGTAATAAATACAATTTTAGTATGTTGAGTTTTACTTTTCTCAAATCGAATCTGATAACCAACCGCAGTTCCATAATCATTCAAAGTTTCATATGCGACTCGTTTACAAAGTGAAATACAAGCAATCCTTCTTGGTTGAGTACAGGCAATATTTGTATATCCAGCTCTTAGAAGATATTGAGGAACTTGAGTACTTTTTCCACAGCCTACATATATTAAATTAGCAAAATGCTGAAGTCAAAACAATAAAACTGGAAAAATAGAATTATTCTATACTTACCAGTATCACCAGCTATAATCAAAACATTGTATGTATCCAACTTTTCAATAATTTCATCTCTAAATTGAGCTATTGGCAATGAGTTTTGAGTTTCTCTTAATTTTTTAAGTTTTGTGAATCTCTCTTTTTGTAGAAAATCCAAAAAATATAATAAAATCTGATGAAAATTCTCAATTGCTGAACTTGGTATATGTCTTCTAACATAATCTTGGTCATCTGTATCAAATACACAAAAGGTTATTTAGATAATATCATCAAATAATATTAAGTGAAAAAAAATAACTACAAGTACCAACCAGGATTAAGCTTATAAATATAATCATCAACAGTATTATATTTCAAAGCAAAAGGAAGTGTATGTTTCTTGGAATATATCTGTGGAATTTCTATCCGTCCACCATCTAATTTGGTTGTCAATATTTTTTCTCTACTCTTGCTACTTCCTCCTTCACCACCTGCTGGATTAACAGATTTTCTTTGCCTTTGAATAGCTTCAATCTTGTCATGAAACTTCCAAAAATCATCATACTGTGTTGTTCCTTTTCTTATAATATCTCCATCACGAAAAAACATTCTGTCAAAATAACTTTTGTAAGTCTTGGTATCAAAATCTTCTTTTTCTTTGGTACTTGATGATCTTTTTGATTCTTGCTCTTCTTCTTCTTCTTCTCTTTCATTGTCACGATCTGCATCATAATTATTATTTCGTCTTCTAGAATAGTAACGATCTCTATCATCTTGTCTGTGATGGCGAGAATGATGATGATGAGGAGAACGAGATGACCTTCTTCTACTGCTACTACTTGATGATTTATATTTAGGTGACCTTGATCTTCCCATTATTTTGATAAAATTTTCTAAAAAAAACAAAAATATTTCTACTTCTCTGTTCTCAGTGTGCAGTGAGAACTTCTCACTTTGGTCGTCAAAAAATTCAAATAGACATTTCAGTTCGCACGTTTTTTCTATTGGTCGAAAGTTACAAAGTGGGAAACTTGAGACGTTTGGTAATTGTTTTTCTTTATTTCAAATCACATGTGACTACTGAAAAGAAAAGAAAAATTATGAAAAAAGTTAGAAAATCTTGTTATGAAAATTCTTTTCCAGTAGTAATGTAGCAGAATTACAAGCTACTTAGGTATCTCTTAGTGGTAAGTATACAATTAATCTAAAGAAAAATATTATACCAAACAATTCTAACAACATGTTAATTTTTTAATTTGATTGTTTTTCAGTTTGTTTGTAAACAAAAATATTGACGTTAGTCAACAGAAAATGATAATAGGGATGGAAGGTCAGAGTGCTGCAACATTACAAAAATTACAGCCAAAGGATAAACGTCCAATAAAAGTTAGAAGAGTACCTTCAATTGTCACAGTCACAACAGTAAATAATGAATGTCAAAGTAAGTTGTCATCATCATCTTCTTCAACTACTGCAAGACAACCACCAAGTAAAGCCATTACAACGGCGACAAATTCAACTCCAATCAAGCAACAACAACAGTCATCAGAAAAGTCATCAAAGGCTGTACAAGTAGAAGAAGAAGAACAACAAAAGGAGACAGATAAACCTGATGTAGAAAAGACATTGTTATCAGCTGAATTATCTAAGCAAGATAGTGTTGATATTGCTATTCAAACTGATATAGAAGAAGATCCTGATATCTTTTATTTTGCTGGTGGTAGGAACGTAGCAAGTCAAACTGATACAATTGAAGAATATGGTCTTTTACCTTTATTTTCTTGTACATCTAAACCTGATATTATCTACCTTCAACCATCAGATTCTGAATCATCTTCAGTTGATAATAAGAATAAGCCTAGTTATTCCAAGAAGCTTTCACAGACAACACCGCCATACAGTGCTTCATCTTCCACGTCGACAGAATCACAAAATAAAAAATCTATAGTTCGATCAAAATCAAGACGTCCAACATTATTACCTTGTGGTGGAGGCTCTGTTGCCAATAATCTTCCAAATCAAAATCGTATTGAAGATAATAAAGTAAGAACTATATTATATATATAATCAAAATTATTGCTATATTTACTTTTTACATTTTTCAGACAAAAAGAATGCCTGCACCAACATCATCACAACAAGAGCCTGTTAGATTAGGCGTTGTTAGATCAAAATCTATGATTAATCCACCTTTAGTTCGTAGTAGTAGTGGAAATGTTGTAAAAACTTCTAGTAATAGTAGATCTAGTTCTGGAAATCTAACTCAGAAAAATGTTACGAAAAAGTGTTCTTCTAGTGCAACTGTTTTAAATACTTCAGGTAGTTTAATGTCTCTTCCTGAAGCTACTAGTAGTAGTAATGCTGATGCAGGTAATTATCACTAGTTTTTATACATATTTATTTAAAAATACTGATTGTACATGATATATTATTTTTAGGCTGGATAACTGTCCGTGCCAGATCAAATCGATCAAAATGGTCTCCATCAAATTCCTCTTTACATTCACTAAATTTATCCAGAAATTCCTTAGATAAAGCTAGTAATGATAGTAGAAGTGGAAGTGGAACCTCTCCTTCAACTCCTCCTAATTCAAATTATAGAAATAAAGGTATTAATACTGTTAGAAAAGAGTCATTTGGCAAATTAGTGACAGGTCGGCCTACAGCCGCTACTCGTACTAGACCTTATCCTACTCATCCAAATTCTAACAATCCTTCTTCTTCAGATTTCAAATCACGACTTACCACATCCAATACAATAAATCGAGACCCTGAATCAATTTGTAAATCAGAAGCTAGAAGGAAGCAAGCTGAAGAGAAAAGACAACAATATTTAAAAAGTATAGTTAGAAAAGCAAAAGATGAAGATGCAAAGACCAAGGTAATTTTTTGGTGGCATTATGAGACTAGCGCAATTTTATAGTTTTCATTCAACAATGAGTTCAACTTTTTTCTGTGTATTTTTGTGTGAAAAAATATAACAAAAAATTAAAAATGGCTATCAAATGCCAAGGTTGTAAAACATCAAAATCTAGTAAATGGTACAATATGGATTTGTCAATTGCTAATACCTACATGGACAAATTTAAAAATACAGAAAGTTTCGTCAAGTTGACCAAAGAAGGAAAACTCTGCAACAGCTCTCTGTGCTATGAATATGAGACGCATGAAACCATTTAGAAAACCTTCAGAATTTGGTGAACATTTTAGAAATCGTCGTCAAAGAAAACCACCTGGAGTTACTAAAAAAATGCTGCAAAAAAACGTAAATTATGATTATAACAATGTCAAATAAACAGCTAATATTTAGTTTCTAAATTTTTAGGACATACTCCAGTTATTAATCAAAGAAGAAAGGTTATTTCTAGTTTAGAATCAAATGTAAGAAAAAAAGTTCAGAGAAAAAATGAATAAGTTACTCATGAATCAACTCCAATTCTTCATGAAATGATTACACAAGAAAAATCTGTAAGTTCAGTTATTTAAACTTTAATGAAGTAATAATAGTAGTGTTTTTTTGTTTGTTCAACTTGCAGAATGAAGAATTAATTCGCAAATGGTGTGAAATAATTGATGTTACAAATTAAGAACAGTTATTTATTGATCATAAGTATACACATTAAAAGGTGTTCTTAAAATTACTGAACCTGAAGCTAAATCATTAGGATTGTCAGCTGGAAAAGCCTTGATAGTTGCAGCAAAAGGAAAAACAGTACCTTTACCTGAAAAACAATGTGATGTTCCTACTAATGTTTTGTCTTGGTTTACAAAAATCGGCTTGAGTCACTACCACCAGCAGCTTGTTTCTGGAAATTGGATTACTATTGATGATGTAAGTATTATTTACTGATAATTATTATTACATTTTGGTTAATTAATCTTTTAATATTTTTAAATATGGTATTATAGTTGGTAAATAAATCAAATCCACCTACAATAAATACCAATTTCTTTGGTGAATTGAAAACTTTCAAGATGGAATTGCAAAAATTAATTCTTGCTGTTCAAATTAAACAAGTGGCAATCAGAAAACAAGAATAGGAAGCATCTTATGAATATAAAAATTTAAGTGAATCAATTCCATGTTTAGTATATTATTATAATTAAAATATTTATTGGTTACCAGTAATGAATTAATAAAAATTACACATTAGTTTGACAAAATTGTATTCTATTTCTTGACTCCCTCATGAATGTCTTTGACTTTCTTCTCTTTCTCATTCTTTTAATTTTACTTACGTTTTATTAAAGGAAATTGCCTTTATTAATGCTTTGGAAGCTCAAAATAAAAGATTTGATTATTTTGCTTCCGCTCAGGTATGTAAAGTCTAACAAAAAATATAAGTGTTTATCATTCATAATAATTGTGCACTTGTAAATATTCGTTTTTTAAATTTTTATTATCAGCAAATTGAAGAAAGACTACAAAGTATGCAAAAAGAACGTGAAGCAAAATTAATGGAGAAGGCAACTAAAGCTTCGGCTGTGACAGAGCGACAAGAAAGTATTAGATCAACTTGGCAATCAAGATTGGAAACTATGCAAGAGAAAAGGAGGAAAGCTGAAGAACGTATTAATCGTGAAAAAGAAGAACGTGCCAAAGAAAGAACTGAATTAGCATTAGAAAAGGCTAGGTAATTTTAATCATAAAAACTTTTTTTGTACCAATGATTTACTTATCTTACTCTATACATTACAGAGACCGTGAAGAAAGACTGTCTGCATTGAATGCAGCTAAAGAAGCTGAGAAAGAAGACTTACAAAAGAAAATTCAACAAAAATTAAAAGAAACTGCGCGTCGACATGAAGAAAATATGGAACAAATTCGTCAAAAAGCAATTGAATTAAGTGAAAAGAGACCACAAGGAGAAAGTGCATTACCAACATCTGTAAGAATGTGTACAATTTGTCAAGTCCAAGTGCACTCAGAAGTGCAAGAATTGTCTCATCTTAGAGGAAGAGCTCATTTAGAAGCTGTTAAGAAAAGTGAAATTGCTGCTGCAGCAGCATTAGAAGCTAGTGGGCCTACAAGTGGTGTAGAAGATTTTGGAATCAAATATATTTCAGATGTTCCATTAGATAAAGTCACAACAAAAGTTCAGACTGATAAAAATAGATTTAAAGCATTGAAAAAACATTGTAAAAAACTGATGCAAAAGTTAACAGACAAGTATGTGTGTGCAACTTATATAGATAATTTTTGGTTAGTTGATGTAATTAAATTTTGTGTTCTTATTAATATTTTATCAAAACAGAGGTAAAGAGTTTGAAGCAGAAGAAAAGAAATCTCGTACAGTCAAATTGTATGGAGATCCAACATTGAAAACAAAAGTGACAAAGCAGATTAAAGAGCTAGAAAGATATGTTGGAATGTTTGTTTCAGGAAAAGGTTCACAAAATATTGCAACGAGCATGGATCGTATTATGGCTGACATTCGCAAAGCTTGTGTTAGAGTAAGTAGTATACAATTCACTCCAAATTACTCGTGCTATGGAAAGTACTTGAATTCTACTAAAGAGACACTAGACACACTAGAAATGCAATTTAGATGACTATAATTATAGGATATAAATATAATTTACTTAACTTTATTGGTTGTTTTGTTGTGTATACATAGAATAAAAGTGTTCAAGACACAATAGTTTCAATGGGAGGAGTTGTTGCGGCACAAAAAGTGCTGGAATGTACTGCTACAGATCTTCCAGCAAAGTAAGTACTCTTCTACTTTGATAATATTTATTAGCATTATAACTTTTCTATTACAGTTACATTTTAAGTATCAAATAAAATCACAATAACGCTCAAAAAACAGTACTATTTTGTGACATGTTCTACTAATGTACATTTTTCTAAAACCTAAATGGCTTCTTTTTATTATTTTTATGGTACAGAGTTTTAGTTGGTGGTTGCAGCCTTCTTGTTGGATTTATATATCAAAATTTGCCAAATACTTTATACGTCCTTAGAAGCACAGCAATTTGTTCAGTGATTGAGCTCTGTGTTAACCGATGGAACGTAAGTTTTCTTTTTTGAATGATTTTCTTTCTTTCCTATATAGTAGTCAAAGTATAATTTGAGCTGCATTGATTAATGATTTTCTCGTGCATATAATACATTCACAGTTGGTGATTAGACTATGATTATATTTAGAGAAGAGAGTGAGAGGCGATGATTACACTTGTTCTGAGATGATAATAGGGAGCAAAAGTCGAAGTCTATAGGTTTGGTAGTACTTTAACTAACTACTTCTCAGAGGTGGCCAAGGTTAGTACGCTGGGTACGCCGAGACCCTTTTAAATTTTTCAGGGGGTCCGCAGACCCCCTGAAAAATTTCCGAAAATTTAGGCTATGCACTGTTACCGAGGGCCGAAAATCGGTCAAGCACTGTTAAGCATTGCGCCAAAATTAGCCTTACCTCGCTAATTTCAGCGCCACTTAAAAACAGACCCCCCTAAATTTTCGGATTTTTCAAAAATTGACACCCCTTTAAAAAAATTTTTTTCTCTAAGCTTGGCCACCTCTGCTACTTCTCCTCCTGCTCCTTTTTCCTCTAGCTCTTTCTTCATGCATTCAATTTCAAAAAACGCGTTCAGGTTGAAAACTAAAAGAATTAAGTGGCTGCAGTTTGTTTCTTTTACACCATCTCATGATGATGATGATGATGATCTCATGTTCCATTTTACAAATGAGTTTCTATTCAGATTTTTTTTAAAAGTTCTTTTCATAGATTTTACATGGTTCAATGAATTTTTCAGTAAAGAGAATTGATGCATCGTGATTTTTTCATCAATTTAATTCAAAAATTAGAAAGTGGTAGTTAGGAAATGGATAGGAAATTGCACTTTGTAAAAAGTGGAAAAATAAATTAGTTCCAATTACTATTGTACACAGCTTTTCTCAAATAATGAAAAATCAATTGACCTCTTCTTCTCTTCTTTTCCAAATTGACACAAACTGGAAGAGAAGAAAATATAACTTTCTTTCTACAACTTCTTTGTGGTTTTACTTTCATGAAATGTAGCAGCAACAGAATGAATATGTGTTGTATAAAAGTTGAAAGAAAAGAGGAAATGAAATGACTTCGTGCTTTGAACACCAAATTGAATAATTGTATTTCCAAGCTACTACTTTGTACTTTTCTGTTCTTTCATTGATTCTTTTTCATTCCATATTATATGAGTGTAGAAAAGTTTAGTATAGTTTGCCACATTTTGTGAAATTGTGTTTAGAATTCAGATTTTTATTTTTCTTTCGTATTTTTATATGAAATATACTATAGATAGGCCAGAGAATTGTACAGATGTGAAAAGGGACGACGACGACGACGAGAAGATATGAGATGAAGGAGACAGTCTGACTAATACTCTGTGTACATTGCTTACATTAGTACAACGTATTACATAATCCGCTTTAGAGTGATCTTTTATTTGATGATTTTTCCCAAGGTTTTTTTTTGCCTTTTGACGATGATGACGACGACTCAAAAATGAGCAATGTGTTGTGTGCCCTTCCTGCTCGCTTCACTAGTTTTCTCATATAATCCTGTCTTCTTGAACACGGATTGCCCTTTTAAAAGTAGACATTTGTTTAGGCATATAATATTATTGTAATTCAT
>VCNE01001328.1:0-21686 GCA_009869805.1 Oncopodura yosiiana
CTCACTGTTTTTCGTCAAGGTAAACTCAAGTTTATTGACCTTGTAGTTGGTTCTTGAAGATCAGTTGAATTGGACTCCTTCCTTCTATATCTCTTTGCTAGAGTTTATCATCGTATGGTGTAATACTCTCATAGTATATATATATATACATTGTTACAACATTAAAGATTAAAAGTAGGTACAAGTCTACTATACTACGATACATAGAGAGAGGATGTACGGGTAGCATTGCGTAAAATTTTCACATTTTCATTCAAGAAAATATAGCAGCATTGAATAACAACATTCGTGTATCATGTATTTCACAGTGATGATAAAGAGTGATTGTTGTAAAGAACGGAACTAGGGAAGGTTATATATATTTGTAAAAAAAATAGAATGTTTGACTCTATATACTTGACTTTACCTTTCTCTATATATCATTGCTTGGATATAAATGGCATATAAAAGTAGAGAGGGTAAAAATATATATATAAAATGTATGGATAATATTTTTCAATTAGGTTATATACATTGCGTATAAAAGGAAGTCATGAATCATCTCTATGAAACTTAAATTTAATTCTTGTTGAAATCATATTGTAATAAATTGTAATTACTTCATTTTAAATAGATTCTCTAATATTTTAAAACAAAAACTTATTTAGAATACATATAGATTTTCTAGAAGCGTAGTAGCCCTGACTTTGCTAGATACGATGTACATAATAAGTTTTTTTTGTTGATATATAAAATGCGATTGTGGTAATAGGACATATAAGGAGGAATGTTGTATGTCGTGCAGTGATAGCAAAAACGAGTTAGTTGACAGATTTTGATGTGACAAACAGGACACTCTTACAACTACTAATAACATGATGAGAGCTAGAGATAGACAAACATTATGCAGTATACGCGTATTTATAGCAAATGCTTTTTGCGTATTGTCTCTGCACTCTACACACAAAAAATGACTATGGCCAAAGGAAGTTTTTATTTTATTTAGGACTAATGTCTATGTGCCCGTAGCAAAAACTTGTCAGTTAGATGCAGTTTGTTAGTTTTTGTTACGTTACTCTGTGGTTTTTGTGGTGTTTTTGACCTTTTGGTTGAGTGATGATCATGATGACAATTTATGTTGAATGTGTATAATGTGTGTGCACAGTTTTAAACTTTTATAATAAAAAAAACCCTCTAATACATTGTAGAAGAAGACTATATACATTTTTAAGGGTGTGGTGAATGATAAGTTAGGTAATGTCATCTGGTCTGGTTAGCATTTAAAACATTTAACATTTTAAAGTTTTACTTTGCATGTTAACAAAAAGAGCAAATCCGGCTTTTATTGTAGTGCATAAATTTAATCATTATAGCTATTGCCAAATATGGAAAGAATTGAATTTTTCTCAGTATTGTTTGTTGTATAAATAGAGAGAGAGAGAAGAGCAAAATTAATGATATGAGTTTATGGTAAAGAGAATCAATAATAATTTCTAAAGACTCACGACTTGGCTAATATGTAGTTTTTACGTCAGACACCAAACCATCTCTCTCTCTCAAGTTCTTAACAAATGAAAAGCGTGACGTAGAACAATGAAGAATGGGAAATTACTAAAAAGTCATCTGAGATTCAAGTCTCATCTCTTCATCATCTCTTTCCAGATATCGTTTCATTAACTATTTTCTTTTTCGTCTTCTTCTCTCAGTATGTGTGACCCAAATTATTCTTTATTTTTCATGGACTTTGAGAC
This sequence comes from Oncopodura yosiiana, assembly GCA_009869805.1. Classification (NCBI taxonomy): domain Eukaryota; kingdom Metazoa; phylum Arthropoda; class Collembola; order Entomobryomorpha; family Oncopoduridae; genus Oncopodura; species Oncopodura yosiiana. Next base: position 1,731 of record VCNE01001328.1, read on the forward strand.
TTTCTAACAACTTAGCTGGTGGTCATAGGTATATATATTTTATCTGATAGCGTGGTAATGGTTAATTGTTGTTGAAATTTTGGAATGACTGATTGTTTTGAGCACACTAGGTATTTGATATCAAAATCTAAGAGAGAGAGAGAGAGGACACGAAGAAGAAGAGAGATTGTTTGTTGCATCGTCGTTTGAATACTAAGAGAACTCTTTATAAAATCTACATGGTTTCTTCTTCTTGATGTATGTAGTACCTAAAACTTTTATTTGATTTTGATACAATAACAATGCAATAAATCTCATCTTCAACTCTCAGAAAAATATTCAGATTGATTAACGGATAACAGATGTCTTTAATAATGGTCAATTCTCCAATTGAGACCATAGGCAAATCAAAAACATTAATGAAGTTTGTATATATTTTCTTGAATGTGGTTTTTTGAATTCATTGACATTATCTCTCTCTCTCTATGTGTAATACATTTCCTTATATATTTTTGTTTGCCCTCTCTCTCTCTTCTGTTCTTTTCCGCTAGCCGACAATGTTGATTGTATTCACCTACAAATTAAAGACATTTAATTTGCCCATGAAGTTTTTGTCTTTATACTTTTGTAAAACTTTTTTCATGATCAAGATCCTGTATGTTTATATCATAGAGCCAAGGGAAAAAATAAAGTAAAGAAGAACCACACGAAACAATTAGAAACCGTTTAGTTGTCAGTGATTTTCTTCTCTCTTTTATATACTTTTATAACTAACTTCTCTATGAGCTTTGAGAAGAAGTAGGAAAATAGGATTGTTACACGTGTGCGTGTGCGTTTTACATATAATATGTTCCGCTGTGATTATAATGCATAAGTTTTTCTGTTGACTGTTTTGGGCTGAGCTGTCTTTCCTCTTTCATGTTACTTTTCTGTCTCCCACTTGTCAAAAAATTAACTAATAAAGTATATAAGTATTATATAGTATGTACAAAACAAAGTTTTAACAAGTTAAAGGATACGCAGAAACATGTGCGAGAAAAATGAGAAATGCAAACTGTCTGTAAGTATTTCAGACACATTAAAATGTCGAAATGTCGTCGTATCGTTGTTTGGATTCTAATGAGAAAAGTTGAGTGATGCGTAAAAACATGAATATGAATGAACAAGGACAGGATAGAATAGCTATAGAGCTAGAAAGAGAAAAAAAAGTTAAAAAGCTAATCATCATATAATCTTTAGAACAGTTACATTGTTGACTTGATATGTATGTATACCTTTACAGGTAATATGGTATAAAGTACACACTTTTCTTTACGAAATATGTATATCAGTGTTCTTATTATCAAGAGAACAAACATGTGTGAAAATTTAGTGAGCTTCATTTCATGTTGTAAAATTCTATATTACAATATAACTTGGGAACTTTTTCATATAATTATTGCACACATTTAAATAGTGGCACAAAAGCACTTACTACTCATATCACTAATCACTAATGTCTAGTCTGTACAAGTCTACTAGCAAAGTACTAAGTACCTTTTGATTAAATTTTGTTGTTAATTTCTTACGAAAGTTTCTGTAATGTGAAATACTTGGAAAGACTAGATATATGTACACTATATACACTTATTATTACTAACTATTATTGATGCATGTTGCTTGTCATCATNTACCTTTTGATTAAATTTTGTTGTTAATTTCTTACGAAAGTTTCTGTAATGTGAAATACTTGGAAAGACTAGATATATGTACACTATATACACTTATTATTACTAACTATTATTGATGCATGTTGCTTGTCATCATGAGCCAAGTGAATGATCGATATATGTGGTATAGTATATAGTAATGCATGTCTCTGTCGATGTCACAAACTATAGATAATTAGCTGAGAAGAATGTGAGGACGACGGATGATGGCATACTACATAGAACTTTTGTTTTCAAAATAATTCTAGTGATGATCATATCTCTCTTTCACATTAGTATTGTAGAACATTCATTTAACGCACTATGAGAGATTCTGCCTTCCTTCCGTCTTTTTTTTTTGTACATTACGTTTACTATACTCAAAGGAAATGACCAAGGATGTCAATGTTGTATATTTATGCTATGAGTTATTGAGAATAGTGTTTAGAAAAGGCTTTATGTTTGAACTTAAAACTATATATGATGTTGGTTCCCTATTTCTTATAACTGTTGACTTGAGATGTTGTTGTTGTAATGTGTCAGTCACTACAGTCTCCATTGATATGAGCTAGCGTTATCTCAGTCCCAAGTACCAAAAATAAAATTTCAGAGTTTGTACACAAATACATATAGAAAAGGAATTCCAACGTTTTTATCTTACTCTCGTTTCCTTATAAGTTCATTCATACATTGTATCTCATATTAAGAAGAGAGTTGGTCAGTATGAATTGACTATATATATATACAGCTGTGTATGAGCCATCATTGTCGTTTAGATTGTCAGTTCTACGAACACATAACGGAAGAGAAAAAGAGACAACAACATACATAAAAGTCACGAAGGAATTGAATGGAATAAAAAAATCAAGAGAGGAGACATATTTAGCTTTATATATATGTTGATAATAATGCTACACAAGCTCTCTCAGATATGAGCCATCATTGTCGTTTAGATTGTCAGTTCTACGAACACATAACGGAAGAGAAAAAGAGACAACAACATACATAAAAGTCACGAAGGAATTGAATGGAATAAAAAAAATCAAGAGAGGAGACATATTTAGCTTTATATATATGTTGATAATAATGCTACACAAGCTCTCTCAGTAATAAATATAAGTAAAGTATAATATATTGTAACCTCGATCGTTGTAGTTTTTTTTTCTTGTAATTTTCACGTGTCCATTTCTTCTCCAACTCTTGGAGATATAGAACTTAGAACCTGTCATGTTTGACAGAAAAGACAAGATGAAGACACATGCCCATTATTACTATTTAATAAGGCTACATATAGGTAGATATAGACTTTGACTCATTTCTTTTTTGCACATAAGGAAGTCGTTGAAATGAGAGGAAGAAGAAGAAAAAAAGTATGTCTCTTATGTAGTTATGTTCATGTTCAACACATTTGACATTTGTAGTAATCGTGTGCACAAGCAATTTTCATTCATAATGTAGAGACCAATTGCATAGTCTCTCAGAAAGAAAAGTACTAAGTAAGTAAAAAAATCGATTTGGTATTATTATGCATATAGAAAATATATTTTTAGCCTCAAAGAAACATTATACATGTTACAGCTGAAAAGGAAGAATATTATTTTTTCACTCATCAAATGTTTACTTCTATCACTGATTTTTTCATGAGGTAAATGCAATAGAAGAGTGCATTTCATGTTTCATGTCATGTTTAAAATTGTTGAGACGTCATATATATATTTGTTAACTCAACTCTTTATTTAATATACTGATAAACTGTTTGTGGCTACTTCTTCACAGACTGATCATGGAAGCAAATAGACAAATAGAAAGAACAACATTGTTATCATCATCTTTGAAATAGTCTTCAACATTTCATCACTTTGAGAACTGTTGAGTTCAAATACAAATTATTATGATGAGAGTTCAATAGACACATGCAACCTTTGATACTTTTGATCAAAACTTGTGATATAAAATCAAAGCTTATTTAGACTTGTATTAAAACTTTTGACATAAGAAAAAAACTGGATTTGATTTTTTCGACAGGTTTATCTATCATAATTCCTTATGCATTGTTGCCGTGCTGTTTAGATGTCATGAAATGTGCCGAGTTTGACTTATTCATCCTTGACAGGAGAATTTAATATCAGTAATAATAATCCATTGAAGAGAAGGATGACATGAATTGGATTGTTGTTATATAATAGCATTTACTTATACTACAACTTTTCCACTGCATGTAAAGTAGTTGTGTCCTGTCGAAAGCTTACTACTTGATATATAATAGAAATGTATTTAGGTATTTAGGAAAAAATTGACAATTTGCAATGAATAAAAAAATTTATTCGTGTTATGTTGTGGTCGTTGTTCACTTCGTCAATGGATCAGGCTATGTTTTCATGTTATTTCAAAGTGCAAATAAATAAAGAGAAGTTTAGAGATAATATGTTTGCATTTTTATATGTTTCTCTGTGGCTTATGTATATGTATCGTATATAGATATAGGAGCATAATGATAAGGACAAGTGACATTTGTACTTGATTATGTAAGCAAATTAGATGATGTGGTTCTTGCGGTTTTTTTTGTGTGCCGTATATACATATATTGCCTTCCAGTCGTCAACAACAGCTGGAACTAAAAGGACAGTTTTTAGTGAATAATTCAGTATCAAAGAGAGAGAGAAAGTATCAAAGAGAGAGAGAGAATAGTTATTTCAATTAACAATGGAGGAATGTGAAAGTAATAATAATAGTGTCGAGAAGGTTGAAGTAAAACTTGAAAATCTTGATACATCTAATAATAATGGAAATGATAATAGTGATTCTAATCCAGTACCAAAAACTACAAGACTTTTATTTTCTTTGGTTATTAGCATATATTTTTATAGTGTCGATATAAAAAAAAGTTCAAGAATAATAAAATATTTCTTATTTCTTTCATTTACAGGGCAATCAATCGCAACCGTTCTATCCACCTGGTCACTATCCGACTCATTATCCAGTACCTGGAGGCGTTCCTTGCCCTATGCCAACTAGCCAAGGTGGTGGTCCTTCATCAACTCAACAAGCTAATGCAATGGGTGGTGGAGGTCCTACTGGAACTTACAATCCAATTCCATCTCATGCTCAAAAAGATGAGCGTACTCAAAGGCAGTTGGCCAAATTACAAAGAAAATTCCAACAAAAACGTCAACATGAAGCTACAAATTTCACTCAGACGACAACTCATTATCATCAAAATGGTACTAGTAGTACAACCACAAGTGGTACTAATGGAATACGTAAGTCTACTGAAGGTAGTAACAACAACTATACCAACAATAGCAGTAATAGTAGTAGTAGTAGCAGTCCAACAAATCGTCGTCTCCCTGTGAATGGTCAATCTACTAAATCATCATCATCATCTGTTGGAAATGTTGGTGTTGGTTGTGGAGAAGAAGAAGGTAGTGTAGGAAGTACTGGAAGTGTTACTTCAACTCAAGATGAAGATGAAGAGACTAGAATGATAGCTCAGACTGAAATGTTATCATCCCTTCTCCCTCCTACTGTCACTGACGTGACTTCTCGCAGTGCCTTTATTCAATGGAGTCATCCGGATCGAATTAGTGAGTCAGGAGAGACAAAATTTGCTGAGAGTGATGCGTCTGATAATGATTTTCGGTACGAAGTTTCTATCAGTGATAAAGTTCGAGAGAATCGTTTCCGCTCTATTTTTATTGGCTCTGCACTTTCATGCAGGTAGGACTTTTTTTATAATATAACATGAATAAATAATTTCAAAATACAAACCTATTCAATAATTATTATTCATGATAATATTTTATTATAATAGAGTAAAGGATCTGAAACCAGGATCTACCTACGCTATAACTTATTGTGCAATTCTTGGTGAATTAAAAGGAAATCATTCAGCAGCAACAACTTTTACAACTTTGCCTGATGTTCCAGATGCACCTCAAGTATGTTTTTTATTATTTTTATTAGGATGATGATGACAACATAATCATATTTCTAACTATTCTCTAATATTATCATTCATATAGGGTCCTAGAGCTACTTCTAGATCTAGATCTAGTATTCAGTTCAAATGGAATCCACCAAACGACAACGGAGCAAAGATTACAAATTATATATTAGAATATGATGAAGGTAAAGGTGGAAGTCACTTTGTTGAAGCTTACAAAGGAAAATCTAAACAATGTACTGTTGGGAAATTACAACCAGCTTACTCTTATCAATTTCGACTTGCGTCAGTAAATCAATGTGGCCAAAGTAGATATAGTTCAGTGATTACAATAATGACTGCAGGAAGTCCTCCAGCACAGCCGCAACCTCCAATATTGACTGCAGCAGGACCTCATTACCTTTCACTTGCATGGAAATGTCGTCCAACTGATGATGAATATACATTACAAATGGAAGATGCAACAACTGGTCATGGATTCATTTGTATGTATAATGGTATGTAAATTTAATTAAGGTTTTTACACATAATAAATAAATAAATACATAAAAATCTTTTCTTATAGGTAATGCATCTCAGTATACATGTAATGGACTTAGAAGACATTCTCAATACAAGTTTAGAATTAAGGCACAAAATGAAGAAGGACATTCAAGATGGTCAGAAGAAGTTGTAATGGAAACATTGCCAGCTAGTCCAAGTCCACCACATAAACCACAATTAAAAGGAAGAATTCATGCTTATAGTTTTAGAGTGAAATGGGATAGACCAGTTGATGATGGTGGAGTACCTCTTAGTTGTTATGCATTACAAATTGATCAAGGAAATGGAGGCTTTGAAGAAATTTACAGAGGACTTGATATGGAATTTAATGTAGACAAATTAAGTCCAGGTCAATCTTATGCACTTAGAGTAGTAGCAGTTGGACCTGGAGGTGAAAGTGATCCAAGTGAAGCTTGTGTTATCACTACTGAACCAGTTTGTCCTGGAAAATGCAATGTCCCAAGAATTGTTGGAAAGCCAAAGTCAAATTCCGTTCACCTAAAATGGAGTCCTCCATATGGTACTTTTACTTAATTACTTTTATCAAATAATAGATTGTTCCAGCTTTGCACAACTACTAACTAACCCATTTTCTCTTTCTAGATGGTGGTTCTCCAGTAAATTTGTATGAGGTTGGTTGTACAACACCAGATAATCAAACTCAAGAAGCATACCGTGGAAAAGAGACTGATTGCTTCGTAAATCGACTACTTCCTGAGCTTGTGTTATCACTACTGAACCAGTTTGTCCTGGAAAATGCAATGTCCCAAGAATTGTTGGAAAGCCAAAGTCAAATTCCGTTCACCTTAAATGGAGTCCTCCATATGGTAATTAATTTTTAAAATAATAATAGATAAATAGATTGTTAAAGCTTTATACAACTACTAACTATGTAACCTCTTTTTTCTTTTTCTTTTCTTAGATGGTGGTTCTCCAGTAAATTTGTATGAGGTTGGTTGTACAACACCAGATAATCAAACTCAAGAAGCATACCGTGGAAAAGAGACTGATTGCTTCGTAAATCGACTACTTCCTGGTCGTTCATATTTACTTCAAATTAGAGCTTTCAATCGCATCGGTAAGTTGAAATATATTTATTATGAAGGTGACGACATATCTTAATTAATTATTATTATTATCAGGCGCTGGTCCTTGGTCCGATCCTCTGGAAGTCATAAGTGGTGCTGGTCAGCCAGATTCCCCAATGGCACCAAAAGTTGTTACAAAAACTTCTCATATTGTCATTGTTTCATGGACTGAACCATTAAATAATGGATCTGCTGTAACTGAATATCGAGTTCAAATGGCAGCTCCTGCACCTTCTTCTTCCCCATCAGAATCCTCATCATTATTTGAAGACAATAATTCTGAGTTGCAACAACAACAAGAAGATGATGATGATAATGTTGAGAATGATAATAATGTAGATGAAGGAGGAGAAGAAATTACTTGTAACAAAATTGAAGCAAAAGCTGTTATTGTAACACCACCAACACCACCTCCTGTTTCACCACCACCACCAAGTTTTAAACAAGTCTTTGTTGGTTCAGCTCTTTCTTGTGAGGTTAAAGGACTTCATCCTGCAACTGTTTACCTCTTTAGAGTACAAGCTACAAATGTTGCTGGTAAGTAGTAGTAATACTATTAGTATAAGTAGAAAGAAACTAACTTATTATACATATATATCTTTTTTCAGGTAATAGTGATTGGTCTAGTGTAACAACTCATCAAATGCCTGCATCATCACCAAATAGTGTATCCAATGTTGAAGCTACAGCTTCTTCAGAGTCAATTTCTCTTACTTGGTCTATTCCAAATTGTAATGGATCACCAATTCTTCATTACAATGTTTTAGTTGGTGAAACAGTTCTGGTCGCTTCAAGCAATGCATATACTGTTGAAAATCTCATTCCAGATACACAGTACAAGATAAGAGTTCAAGCTGTCAATTCAATTGGCCCAGGTTAGATTTTTTTGTTGTTGTTATTATTTATCTTACCCTTTTATGTACACTAACTAACTGAAGAATTTTAAATCTTTTATTTCAGGAGCTTTTTCACCTATTGTTAAAGTAACAACTAAACCTCTTCCACCATCACCACCAAAATTGGAATGTCCTTCTGTTGCTCATTTTTGGATGAAATTAAAATGGAGTGATGTAACAAATAAACATATTGAATATTTGGTTCAAATGATTGATCCATACCATGATGAATTCCAAGTTGTATATCGTGGTTATAATCCAAATTGTAAAGTTACACGACTGACAGAAGATACAGAATATCAATTTCGTATATGTGCTATCAACTCAGCTGGTCAAGGGTTATTTTCTGACATGTACCGTTTCTGTACTAGTAAAGCTCCACCTACTCAAGTTAAAGGACTCAAAATGGAGAATTTGAAAGAGCAAAAAATGTATCATTTCCAATGGAATGAAGTAAATAGTACTGACACTGTAGAGTATCAACTACAAGTTGCAAAAAGAAAGGACCAAGAATTTAAAATTATTTATAGAGGACTTGACAAAAAGTTTGAGTTAGTTCATGAAGATCTTGATGAAGGAAATGACTACATAGCAAGAGTATGTGCAATTCGTGTATGTGATGATGGAACTTTGTTGACTGGACCATACTCAAGTCCAGCAAACTTTCATGTGCCGCAACCATATAAAGAAGATTCTTCCAATTACAAATCCCATTCCAATCTCAACTCTAGAGGTCTTTCTCAAGCTCAAGCTAAAAATACATTTTTCCAGGTGAGTATTTTTTTTAATCAAATTATTATTATCTTTCAATTCTATAAAAATCTTTACATATATCTTGTCTTTTCTTCTTATTATTATTATTATTGTAGATGGTCGAAGAGAAAATGCAAACAATTAGCTACGAGAGTCGTATTGGAATTCTCGCAGTATTTGCCCTATTCTTATTGGCCTTTGTTATTTCAATGATTACACATCATGTTGTGTCCTAGGATCATGTTTTTTTTATAAAAAAACAACTATCATCATCAGCTACCTAAGTACTACTCCTGCTACTAAACGTATTTATAAACTATAATATATTATTATCTATACAACTACGATATGATAGTACTCTTCCTCGCAAGCTACCTCAAAAGAAACCTTCCTTTCTTCTATGTGTATATAATATACTCTGATTATGCTTATAAATCTCTTCATCATCATCATCGTTATCCATCATCGTCAACAACATCATCAGCTCCTCGCATCAAATGACTAAATATTAATCGAATGTGTTGTTTAGTATAATATTGTTTCAATTTAACATATTGTAACATATGTCATAACATAACATAACAACATATGTTATAGTAGTTGTAAGAAAAACAACAAAAATGTGTCACTTACTAGGAAAAAACAGTGTTAAATATTTCTCTTATATCAGTTTCAAAATATTTTTCATTCCAATATTATGTATACATGATCATCATTATTCTCCTGGCCTATAAGAAAAAAAAGATTGATATTGTCTCATTTTGCAATGTACATATATTTAAAAAGTGTTGATCTACTTTAGCTGTTGTATTGTATCAATGTTATTTTTCTTGAATTTGTGTTTTTTCCCTATGCATATAAAAAATTGTTTATTGCAAGAGATATAGACTCTCAAAAGAAAAATATATTCATTGAGTTTGTCAGGCTAAAGCTAGTATGTGGTGTGCAATGTTGTACATGGTTAGATGAGCTTTAATTAATTATTCCAGTGTAAATATATTATTCGAAGAAAAAACAGAAGTAAAAATTCAATCAATCAACAAGTTCAAATTATACAAAAAAAATATATGATGTTGCAATATATTTATGATTGATTATATAAGCTGTGTTGCTACCTAATTTATACATATCTGTGATGAACATCTCTGTCTCGTCTAAAAAGAAAACTAATTTTTTTGTCGAAATTGTAAAACCGAATAGGAGTATTTATTATTGTCACATTATATTATTACTCTACTGCCTATATTTAATTACTATCATAAAAATATATCGTCACGCAACAACTAAACGGGAAAAAATTATAACACTATTTTTGCATTACTCTATCAATCTATACACTATATTATATACTAGTTCTTTTGGGTGCTAAACAATTTGTAATCTCGTATCATAATTTTTTTTTGTTTTGCTTTGACCATCATTCCATCATCTCTTGTACTCTGTATTATTATGTAAATTGTAACTGCCTTTGAAACTGATTTCCAGCAATGTGTGTATTAGAAGAAGCGAGCTTGATGTTTATTATATAATTTCATAATGCAATTATACTTTACTTTCCATATATACTTTCATACAACAAGTATAAAACGTATTCTTGTATTATATGTAAAGAAAAACTGTCTTCACACTCATATATATTGAAATATATATATTATATTATTGTCTTGTCGTGTATTTGGTGTTTAAGTACTAAGGTGTGTGTTCTGTGAGTGCCAAGTAAATCAAAATCAACAAATTCTTCAAATATAGTTCTAGAGAATTAATTAAGCTTTTAGAATGATTATGTGTAGAACCTGTTGAAGAAGTAACAAAGTAACATAAAATACGTAATAATAATACCTCGGTAGTACTTTTAGCTCAGGCTTCAATTCTTTCTCTGTTGTATGATTTAATATATATATAGAAATGACATATTTGCAATCATAATTTCTTGTCAATTCTCCAGTTCTTTAAACTATAATAATTATTTATATGTACAAGCTATCTATATATATAGTACACAGTGCAGTGCAATGAGAGATGTTCAGAAGAAGAGAACTAGGCTAAAAAAATATTAGTCTCTTTTTATCATATACTTGTGAATTTTTTTTTAAAATACTTTACTCTATACTAAGACAGGCCTAGATTTAGAAGAAGAAGAAAATGATGATGAGATATAGTCGAAAGGGAGAAGGAAAATCGACTCAAAAATTATTCTATAGACTGGTTGTTTGACGCACAGATATATAGAGAGACGAAGGTTTTGATATATAATATATGCAAATGACACTATGTATTTGATTTTTTTTCTTTACTGTCATGTCATGGATTAACAAACATTCAATTTTCATACAATTTCTAATATATATGTGTAATGCAAACCAAATATATGAGAATTAATATAACAGAAGAAAAAAATGTAAACAAGGAAAAATCTCTATATAAAAATATATATTATAAAAAATACATATAAGTATATTATCTCAAAGAGTCTGATGTACTAACTATAAACTTGTTAGCTAACATTTTTAGAAGAATCTATTATTATTATTATTATTATTATAGGGAATTTATAGGGAAACATGGAAGAAACTACAATTGTGATTTTGCTAATGCTGCGATGCTCATTCTCTCACCTTATAAAAGAAAACTCTACATATACATTTCTTTTTCTGAATGTGTAAAGAATAGAGAGAGAAAGAGAGTCTATTATATACATATACGACAATTATTAACATTAATTTGTTGTTTACACATTTCCAGAGATTTTTTTCATGAGCGTGGTCATGAAAAATTAAAAGTCATTGATGATTATATATTATTCAACACTTATTATTATTATGATACGGGATACAAAGCAAGAAAAAGAAAACAGGTTAAAGCATCTGATGTTATTAAAAGTATAAGTTTGAATTTTCTTTTTTTTTTGTATCATTAAGTATATATATATATATATATATATATAACTTTACATATTATATTATATTATGCTATACTGCTACTACTCGTATTAGTTTATTTAGAAGAGTACATAAAATATATACATTTTTCATTTAATTATACATTATATTATAAATAAATACATACGTTTACATTATTATTATTATTATTATTATTATATGAATTAAATATTATGAAATGAGGATCCTAGAATCTATAATAGAATATATATATATATTATATGCTACTTGATTTATGTTATAGTTGATGTCAATTATTAAACGTCATATATAATATTATAATACGATACATATAAAACTACAAATACTATATATAATTATTAAATGTATAATGTAACAATATATATATAATATATTATGTATAAGCGTACAAGAAGAGAAGAGCGAAGACGAAAAAAAAGAAAAAAGTCCATAAAAATTGTGTAAAATATTTTTAAATGAAAAAATCATATAAAAAATAAGAAAAAATTTAACACACATCATATACAAGAGACACATATAAACACAAACACACACACACATTACCTATAAAAAATACTATACTGATGATAAAATAAACATACATATATTGTAGTAGAAAGAAGAAGAAGAAGATTGTAAGAAGAGAAAAGTCTTAAAAAAACTCGTCTAACGTACTATAAATATAAAAAAAATGATGAGATTTGTGTATATTTTTAACAGTGAATATATATTGTGTCTTGTATGATATAATGGTTAAAAACAAAAAAAAAACTATAATATAACAATTATTATGTATTGTACTGTGTATACAAAATTTACTCTAGAAAAATATCAATGATGAGAAAAAACTGATTGAGATTTGAGAAATGAGATCGAAGGTGAAGGAGGGGTTTATCAGCAATGTTTTGGAAAGATTACTAACTTGATTTTTTTAGAGTCAGTCAATAATTTGTCAATATATACCTTTATAGAGTCACAGTCGCATAGTCATGAATTTATTACACAAAAAATTATAAAGACAATGCAGAAGAGTTAGAGAAGAATAAGCTATAGAAAGATGTTGAAACAGAAGAAGAAATGACTTTGAACTGTAAAGAGTCTATCTATATATTTGAGAGCTATTATTATTAATTATGTTATAAATGATAATGGGAACTGTAATGTAAAGTGCTACTATATATATTATACTACTATCATCATCTTTATATACTTGTACAATCTTTATGCTATATGTGTTGATAGTAAGAAAAGATGAAATGCTACTGACTAAAAAAAATTGAAAAGTGCTATATAATGACAAAGATAAAAAGAAAATCATCAAAGGTAATGTTGCAATGATGTTTAAAAAAAGTCTTGTATAAATTACTTTATATATTGCTATATATTACATTACGAGTTAGAGAGAGAGAAAGAAATGTGAATTGAAGATGAGACGCCAGTGAAAAGAAGAAAATGATGAAAAAAGAAATGATTTATGTTATATTACATAATATGTTACACATATATAAGTACTATATTATAGAACTACTACTTTAAACGGTTTCTCGATGTAAATGCTATATACACAACATACATACAGGTGATAAAAAACAGAGAAAATATATAACTTGAATGTTCTAAACGGTTGCAAAAGTATTTCTCTTGGTGTCTTTATTTTCATATTTTGCATATTTCATATACATATTCATATGTCGATCGTCATCAAAGGCATTGATTTATTAATTTATCATAAGAAAATATCATCCGTGACACATTTTTAACTATATATTTACAAATCTGTGGCACTTTTTCATATAAACTTTTTTGCATAAACGAGCGTATACATGTGTGGTTTATGTTATTATGAAAATAATTGAAAAAAAATCACTTTCAACCACAACTAATTGTCTCACAACAAAATAGGTATAAACTATATGTGTTATGCCTTAAACACTCCAGTTTTGATTACTTTTAGACTCTGTTCTCAATTGGTACAAAAGTGAGAAAAATGAACTAGTTCATGAAAAATATTGAGATTGAGGAAATTAGAATCAGCCCTAATTACTTACATTTATAAAATGTATTTAGTCAATAGAATGTGTGTACGCACTTTACATATTATACAGTCTGTGATATTACACAACACTTTGTCACAAAAGTCAAAAGAGGAAGCAAGTTGTAGAAGAATATATGTATGTCTTGTATAAAAGATTTAAGTTGAGATTTAGATCAGTCGTGTGTCAGTTCAACTATCGCTAACAAGAGTATTCCATTGAACGACAAAAGATTAGTGCCACAATTTAGCCAAAAAAGTAATCATCTATACAGTAGCTTGCTAGAGGTAACAGGTAACAATGCCGAGCTCACCCTGCACCACTTTTCTTTTTTTACATGTTGTTATTGTGTTCTTTGTCATATAAAAAGTCTCTAATTTCTTCCGTTGCTTTGATGTAAAACTTTATTACGGTAGAGCTGACCAATTGGTTTTTTATATCACTTCTTACAGAGTCTAAAAAGCCCTAGTCTCTTTATATGATATATTACGTAATACACGTGTTAATATGTATACACTTTGCCTAAATATGTTTTAGCACATGTGAAAAGTAGGTTGTGTCTTGTGGCGATACTTTTCCTTTAATCTTGTATTATCACTACTTTAACCTAGAAGTCTTTATCTTTTTGAGTAGAGTTGACAATAATGTAAATTAGGGTGTGTGATTAAGTATAGAAAAAAAGAAACCACAGCAGTAAAGTACCAAATCAAGAATAGAAAATTGCATAATAAAAACATGTTATGTCCAAATAAAATATTCTAAGAGTTGTTGATTCATGGTCAAAACATAAAATGAACTTTATATAAAATGTCACACGGGTTCAATAAATTGAAAACCACATGAATCCTTTTAATGTGATCACATTATATATAATTAGTGAAAATTGTCAGTTATATTAAAGTAGCTTGAGTAAATAAACACAGTCGTGTAATATAACGACAATAATAACACATTTTAGTTTTTATATGTTCATGTATCAACAACATGCGTAGAAATTTACAATGATATCTAACACTTTTAAAGTCAAACCCCTGGGCCTTCCTGTGCCATTAACAATACAGAACTTATATTGAGAGATTTTAGAATGGTACATGAAGGTTACTGAAATTATATAATGTTACTAGATGTTGGACTAATATATAAAGGTCCACTTGAGACTACTTGATCTACCAGAAGTGATTAAGAGCTTGCTAAGATCAAATCATTGTTGCATTTGTTAAGCTCTCTGTAATAATATAGTGATTTTGTTGTCGTTGTTGTGATTCTCAGTCAGTATTTCAATTTGAGAAAAATTCAAAATGAAACATTACACGGTATGAAAAATTTTGATATTATTCTGTGAAATATTTTGAATAATTATTTTATTTTTATATTATAGATTTGGATTTTTCTCGTGTCACTACTACTACTAGCTGTAGCATACGCTAAAGATCAAGAGACTGAAGAAACTATTAATAAAGGGCTAGCTACAAAACAATTGTCAACAACAAATAATGATGATTTAGAAACCTCTGCAACATTTTTCGGTCTTGGTGGATATGGTTTTGGACACAGACCATATTATAACTTTCATCATCGAAGATATCATTACTTTTATCCAAGATATCATCATTTTGGTGGATTTCCTGGTTTTGGTTTTGGACATCATCATCATGGTCACTTTCCTCATTATGGTTATAGAAGATTTTATGGCTATTATGGCTAAAAATGTGTTATCTTTTTTGTAGAAGTAAATTGTTTGATTTGTAAATATATCAGTAAATAATAAAATTGACTATACAGTTACAGTTTTTGTGGGCTATACACATTATGAAATGTCTGGATGAGTTTCCTTTATTTCATGTTCGTCATATAATTTACAATTTGTAACACTAACCAAATATTGCTAAACATAAGTATTACTACATGCATACAGTAAGTAGTATCCTGTTGTATGAGCTATTTAAGGTCATATGTGACATTAATGTAAAAGGCGTCGTCAAATAAAGTAGAAGAACTTTCTTATTATTACTTTCTAGTGTCTCAAAACAATAGTAGTTTGTTAACAAGTTGTGTATTTAATTAGCAATTTAGATTTTGTTATAATAAGAAGAGTTTGTCTCACTTTGCCTCATCATCCATCTTTATAAACTTTGTACTTTGTTCACCACAATAAAGTTCTATATACTTTCCCTAAATGTTGCGATGACATTTGAAATGTTCCAGCAATTTGAACTTTTCTGGAGGTCAAAAAAATTCAATGGACTTTAATTTTCAATGAAACCATGCTCAAAATGTGAAATGATTTGCAAGTATTACTATTACAATTTATCAAAAAGTGAAATTTAAAGCGTCTCATCATTAGTCAAGATTTACGGCTTGTTTGGAGGAAGAATCGGCTTCGTCGACTTCAGTAGTATTGAGTCTGTAAACGGAGGTAGAGAAGGAGAAGATCAAAATCTGGGTGAAGAAGATACTGAAGTGGACGAAGGTTAGTCAACTATTTTATTATACTTGTCTATGTTTACAAAATCTAATTAATTCTCGGTCTTTGTAGACGATTTAGAAGTCCAATTTCATCTGTCATCATCAACTACAGCAACAACAAATACAGCGGATAGTTCTTCAATGGCTGGTTTCAGTGATTATAGAAATTATGCTGGTTATGAAGCTGCTGCTGCTGCAGGAGCTAGTAGTCATCGTGGTTATTTTCAACAAGATGTTGCTGACAATTCTCATCATGGAGCAGGAGTAGGAGGTGGTGGTGATGATTTAAGTCAACAACCACATGGCTATCCATCAAGTATGTGGGCTCAACAACAAGCTGCTGGTTATGGAATGAGAAGTCCGTATCCTCCTATGGCATCTAATGATCCATTTTATGCAGAAGGTGGTGGAATAAGAACTCCAAAGAGTCATTTGTCTTTCAGTGGTACACCTTCGGGTTCAAGTCAGCCTGAATCACCAGAAAGGAGGTTGAAAAGAAATGTTGTTATCAATGTTACTTGTTATTAGTTTTGTTCTTGCTATTTAGCTGTTGTAGTATTACTTTTTTTGGTTTTTTTATTTTGTACTTAGCTGTTTTTGAACCCAAAGTTGTATGCTTTCTTTTATGTATATATTTATCAAGTTCTTAATTTTTATAGGAGATAAAATATTAATAATTCTGTGTTTTTTGGTAATTTTATAGATCCTACAGTAAGAAATTATACAGCGACTGGAATTGGACTTGCAGGACTAGTTGCTGATAATCTTTTACGACATCCATTTGTTGTATTACGACGACAATGTCAAGTAAGTATGTCTATAATAATGATGCTCTTGTACTTTGAATTCTAAAATTACATTATTACTTTACTCTTATATATAGGTCAACGTCCAATCTGTTCGATATCATTTGTTTCCTGTAATGTTAATTGGACCAGCTTTTGAAATATGCCATAGACAAGGACTTGCTGTTATGTGGAAAGGAATGGGCTCAATGCTTTTAGTTCGAGGAATTACATTAGCAGTTGAAGATGTAACAAGTAAAGTGACTCCTTGGCCAAAGTAAGTTTTCATAAATACCTGTATAATGAATTTTATTAGCAATATCAAATGACAAATTATTTTTTACTCTATACAGGGAGATAAATCGACATAGCACAATGAAATCATTTTTTCAACACATTTTATTAAAATCGTAAGTTTGTTTTGATTATGGAACTATAAAACTAGAAAATTATTTTGATTGACACTTTTTTAATCATTATCTCACAGAATCAGTTTGGCCGTTATAACACCATTTTATTCAGCAAGTTTGATTGAAACAGTTCAAAGTGAAGTAGCTAGTGAGACTGCTGGATTTTTTGATGTTTTCCGTGAAGGATTTTGGAGACTTTTATTATGGAGAGGATCAGGAAGATTACTGCCACTTCATGTGCTAATCATACCAACAGTGGCTCATGGAATTTTATCATACCTCATTTTTGCTGGAGTTCGTTCTGTCTCACTCTCAACTATTAAACGTGTTAGAGAAAATAAAGAAAGGAAGCAAGGAGCATTATCAAAAGATAATGGAGTTTCATATTATACTGAGATGACTGCTTCATTAATTGGCAACATGGTAGCTGATATTTTACTTTTCCCATTAGAAACAATTTTACACAGACTACATCTTCAAGGAAGTCGAACTTTGATTGATAATTTAGATTGTGGAGTAGAAGTCACACCTATTATAACCAATTATAATGGTGTTTTTGATTGTATTCGTAGTACAATGGATGATGAAGGTTTTTCTGGTTTGTATAAAGGTTTCGGTGCACTTGTACTTCAATATGGAGTTCAAATTTTACTCATTCGTACAGTCAGAGTTATTTTAGAAAGAATGCCATTTTGTCAAAATTCTAGAAACATGATTAATGGAGAAAAATCAGCTAGTACTAATGTCAGTCGTACTGGCACACCAGCTACAGTTCCGGTTCACTCTTCAAGATCTGAGCCACATAGTATGAATCGTGGCTATGAATCTTCAGTAACTGCAATGGGAAGAAGACTTGGCCCTAGAGAACTTAGGTAAGGGAGATAAATATAACGAAGACGATACTTTGATAATAATAATAATCACTTTTTATTTTCAAATAGGGATTTTTCTTCTGGTGCAAGTGGAGATGATAATAGTAGTTTTCACCATGCAGAACCAAGATTGAGGTCTCGTCTTACAAATTATAGTCCTGCAGATGCCAGTACTGCTAGTCCAATTTTGCGTCTTTAGACTTTTTCTTGTTCTATTCTAGAGTTTTTTTTCTTTATTGTTTAGCACAGGCTGCTATTAAAGTGACATAGAAAATTCTTTTAGACAAACTCTTGATTGTAGAGAGAGAATATAGAGATAAAGAAAAATAGATATTGAACGCACTGATAAAAAAATGTTCTTATTATATAAATAATGTCGCAGCAAAAATGGTATATCAAAACGAATATATAGTGATAATAATGATTAATAAGTTATACAATAAATTAAACATTTTTCTTTGACTAATGAAATAAAAAGTGACTTTTTTTTATTATTTCTTCATGAAAACTTTCACTACTGAACTTTCGGAAAAGAAAACTATAATCTGCGTTGAATTACAAGCTTTGTAGGAAATTTAAAATTGTTTGCTACTTTTGTCGGTTGGACTTTTTTGCTGAAATGAAAAAGTAAAATCTTAATTATTTTTGGATCAAAATGACTTTATTTAATTGCCACTTTGAAGTATTGACTCGTACTGCTGATAGAGAATATGTCACTGAAACTTTTGAAGATTGTAAGGTCAGTTTAGACTCTGAAAATTTAATAGTGACTGACAGTTTCAGAACTCAGCCTGGCCGCGTGTTTTATGTAAGTCAACAGCTTTTTTGTTAAATTAATTTCTTAGATTTCTCTTATTTTTTCATACAGACTGAGAAAATTGAAAAAGTGGGTAAAAATTTCATTGAGCAAGGCCGATTGACTATTCAACTAGGGAATCTTGAAACTGGAACACTTTTACTCGTTAGCAAAGGAATTGAAAAAGAACTTCAAACTTTTTATGACGAACTTTCTGCTCAGAATCAACAAAGAATTCTTCTGTACAACCAACTTCCTGCTCAAAATGAAGAAAGAATCTGTTTCGTACAGTCAGTGATTGATGAGAATGTAGGAGGAGGTGATGAATCCTCAATGAAACCTAAAGGCACTAAAAGAGCTAGTAGATCTAGGAACAAAAAAGTTCACAATATGAATACTAGAAATCGTAGACTTGACCGAATGCTGCAACAAAATAATGCTTTACAAATTGATGTTCAACAAGAAAAAGAACCAAAATCTGAAGTTCCAACAACTGATGTAGTAGAAATGGAAATTCAAAAAGAAGGATCCATTGTTCAAGTTGAGCAGAAAAATGAAAACGTGAAAAAAATTGAAAGACAAGAAACTGTAACTTCTTCTACAACTACTACTGTTGATGATTTGAAAACCGAAAAAAGTCAACAAAAAGAATCTAAAATTGTTGGAAAATTATTGGATAGAAAGGATTCTAGAGCAGAGCAGGAAAATGAAATTCGTAAAATTCAGAAACAAAAAGAATTAAAAGTTGTTGCACCTCCTCAAACTCAACAACTATTGTCTAATAAAATTGAAAGTACTTCAACA
>VCNE01001329.1:0-17270 GCA_009869805.1 Oncopodura yosiiana
AGTCTTAAAGCCTATCTAAATACATTATATCGATTCTATAACGGTTTTTGTCTATAACGATATTCTGTCTATAAAGGTATATTTCCACCCAATTTTAGGAAACTTTGCTATCTCTATAACGGTAATTGGACAAAAATGTCATCTTTAGCATTTTTACCGTTTTCCTTGGAAAGAGTAGTGAAAGTTCTGGAAAAAAATTTGCTTTTATGGTAACTTTCAGCAGTTAAAATTAATAGTACAGTATGCCAAATGAAAAAAGATTCTCTCTATAACGTTGATGAGCTTCATTTGTTCCTATTAGCAGTATAGACAGAATCCACTGTAGTAGAATAGGACGGATAGAGTTGTATAGAGAGCACAATGTCAAAAGCTCTTTTGCCTTTAAAGAAGAAGAGATAGCAAAGATTTATTGCTTTTATCTGGAACTGTACCAAAAACTCTCGTTTAGCTGCATTGTATTATTATGAGTCAACTTGAAACAACACTCAACAAACATTTTGCAAACATAATATTTTCTTGTATTATAATAGCTCTAACGTATATACTAGAAGGAAGATTTTGTCATATATACAGTTTATGCCTTATGATAAACATTACTTTGCAAATTTGTGCAAATGAGTTTCACAAACTGCAAAAGAAGAAGAAAAAAACTAGTTTATTTAGTATAGTTATTATTTCAGAGTAGCATACAACAATAAGCTTGAGACATATTTTGAATATTTTATATTTTTAGTAATGCATATTTGCTCAACAATATAAAAAAGATACAGTAAAAAGTAGTTTCTTAGTCAGAAGTGAGGTAACGATTCTTTCTCTTCTTTTTGTGTAGCAAGACTCTTTTATATAGTTTTTGCAGATCATTCGTCAAAACTAAGGTCTTTAGTCTCACTCTAGTCTACTATAATGTTTCATATGTTTGCTGTTTGTTACTTCAAGTGTGGTGAGTGTTTTCTCTTTCTCTAAGAGTACTGCTGCAGCATTATTCCTGTCTTTACTACTTGTTCTAAGTGTATGTCGTCGACAACTAGACTCTCTTCTACTTTCTACCAGAGTATAAAGAAATCAATGGGTCTAAATAACTTGGCAGCACTGCTAAATTTTCGACGAAAAAAAAAGACTTCGCGCCGGCGAAAAAGCTTTTGCACGAGAACGCGTTCACTGCTTTTCTTTATCTCCCTTGGCCTGGCATAGCATTTTATGTACACTAGTCAAGTCCAAAAAAAATTCTTTTCTCTCTTTTCTGTTCTCTCTAACCTACTAACTCACTCTTTTTCCCTTTCTTCATTTTCTTACTTGTGTACACAGAGAGAGAGAGTATGTACAAATGTATCTACGAAGAAAAACTACAAAAAGACCATGCCCAATAAACACTGGAGTCCGAAGCGCTGTGGCTTCATGACTTTTTTGCCCAATGTAGCACCATAAGCCTGACTCTTCTTAACTGAGCCATTGGGCCTTCACCGAAATGCCACTGGCAAAACATGAGTTGGCCCAAGTCCTCTTCCTCACCACTCCAACAATCCTCCTCAATTCCACCAAAGAGAAGGCATTTGCCTATTGGCTCACGTCTGGCCCAATACTGTTTTTCTCTCTTTATGCCAGTAGCATTGTGGAACTGGGCTAAGAAGTCGTGAAATCTTTAAGACAGCTTAGCACTATTCAATGTTTGTTGGGATATATACATATGTATATTCATATAAGGAAATTTGCTAGTTAGCTCATTCGCACTTATTGATGTATGTCAATTCTAAGAACCGGATTTCTGCTTTCATACTGTTGGAATATGATGAATGATAGAGGAGCATCATTTTCTATGCAGATATACTAATACTTGTGATTGTCGTTCGTTTTGTTGCTCTCTTCACACATAAGATCATGTATGCATAAGAGAGAGAGAAAACGAGGAGAGAAAACTAGAGAGACGTTTACGTTAGACTTTCTATATAAGTACATATACATATATATATATATAAAGCAAAGAGAGTAAAAGGACAAGCGCCCTCCTCCTCCGCAACGAAGTTGTGTAGACTTTGGGATTTTGAGTACAAGCGTGGAGCACCTTGAGGTCCTCCTTCTGGCAAAATTCTACTACAGTCGTCCATGAGCCTTGGACTAACAACAGTTAGAGAAAACGAGCCTAGTCCTCCAAAGAATCTTTTAACTACTGCACACTTTCTCTCTCTAACTCATCATTATCATCTCAAGTTGGCCAAGTGAACCAAATGAAAAGGGACTGGAGTTGGTGAAAGTTAGTCAGAGGAGAGCGAGTTAATTGAAACCGTCCAAGACTTTTTCTCTCACTCTACATTTAAGGCGACGACGAAAAAAAAATTGGTGAAAGTGTATAAAGAGATTTTTCAAAATCTTATGTAAATATAAAACCCATAAGTATATCAATATTAGTCCAGAACTTTTTCTGTCCATTAGTCCCTGTAAGTTATAATACAAAATACATCCAAAAGAGTGTTGGGAAGGAAGAAACAAGACGGTTGTCCATATAGAACATAACAACTTTTTAAAGTCTTAATTCTTCGTCTTACAACCTCATGCCTTGAAGAAATTCTCAGTTTCTCTATTACCTTTATATCGTTTATGTGTGAGTGTCTCTCTTGTGTGTGATGTTCTTCATCATCTGTTCCTAATTGCAATATTTTAAGGAATATTTATATACATCATGATTTTTCTTCTATTATCTTAGTCTCTTGCTCTAAAAACAAATCTAATGATCATGAAGAAGTTGAGTTTGAGCAATGTTTCACTATCACTCAAGAAGAACAACTGCTGCATTATGATGTACAGAGAAGCAGTGTTGCAAGAAATAATAGGCGGACGGTCTTCTTCTGTACGCTAAAGACACACACAAAAAAAAATCAGTCTATAAGAGTAAAAGGGCTTCACACAGTCTACACATCATTATTATTACTAAATGTAGTCAATTTTTGTACTAAGAAAATTTCGTCGTCATCTCTCTCTCTCTAATGTGTCACTATAGTCGTCGTCGTATGAATGGAGCACTGAGAATGATGAAATTTGTTAGCACCGGTTTTTGGAATGAAGAAGGACAAAATTAAAAACCGTCTTTAAACCTCCTATTCTTTTTCTATTTGAGAAACTCTATCTTACACAAGAGCCCAGCTCCGTCCATTTATATTATCACACACTCTCTCTAACTTTCTCTCTCTCTTTCAATTTGTACCTTACTTTTGTGTCGTCCAGATTCATTCTGTCATTTTTGTGTCTCTCTAATTTAATATCATGCACTAAACTATATATATGAGATTTGTCATATGTGATATGTTTTAAAACGGACTGGATATATATAAATGTAGCTATTGCAATAATAGATGATGAAGTTGTGTAAGTGTTGTTGGTGTAGTTATTTATAGTGTGGTGATGTGTAGTGTTGTTTTTATATTATTAGAGAAACGTGGTGGAAGTGAATCATTCAATTATTTATACCTTGAGCACAGTGGCAACAAGCTTCCATTTCATTTTCACTGTATACAAGGAGAGAAAAATTAATCTTCATCATGTAACCATATACTATATGATATAAAGATTTTTTTCCTAAGACTCTCTCTCTCTCTCTCATCTGTTAAAAGATAATTTCTTACATCTTCATAATGCTAGTTACTTCAAGTAAAGGGTGGAGGAACCAAGTCTCAACTCTTTTATTATGTATGAATGGCATAGTAGAACGATGGGCATGTGGAACTGTATATACTATAAGAGACTTAAACATAAAATGAAAAGACCTAAGAAAAATTTCATATGAGAGAAGAAGAAGAAGAAAAATGTGAAATTCACCAAGATTTTTATTCATTGATATATACATATAAGACTATATATATATCTTGTATAGTGTTGAAATATTAAATGTAGCTCAACTGGTATATAATTACACTAATTTGTTTGGTCGTCCTGTGAGCTGTAGAGGTGCTACGAAAGTGTGTGAGAATTATTTATTGCTATATATCAAAAAGTGCATATAAGTGAGATTAAAATATCTATATCATCAAAAGGAAGAAATGCGCTTCAAATCATTTTTTATATATATAAAGCTTATTGCTATATAATTATTCCTGCCAGAAAAGAATTAAACGTTTTATATATTTTCCTTCTATGTGTTTCTCTGTGTGGTCTACCTATATATATATATATATCTGCTTATACTCTTAACTACTGAAAAGACTTGAGAGAAATTAATATATAATAAATTTCATAAATATATATAAAATTGCTATAGCTCCGTTCACATTGCCAATAACGTACTAAGGCTAAAGAAATTTAATAATAATAATACTCAGAGATTTTCTATATATATAATAATGGAAGAAGAGGATACTAAGTCTTCAATTGAGTGTGTTGCCTAGAATCTCTATACATCGAATATTTATTCCATATGCATTTCGAATCACAAGGAATTAGTAGGAGACAAGCGACAGAGACGCAGCGGTGGAGAAGAACTAGTTTCATCATTTGTAGATCTCTAGTTCTTTTCAAATGGTGGAAGAAATCAAGAGAACTTTTACTCACTTCATGTTGTTTACACTGTTCTAAACTCTTAGTCAGGCAGGAGACGATACTAAATTTCATCAGAGTTTGAGAACTTTCCAAAATTTCTCGGCTGGATTTCATTGAGAAGTGGGGTCTAGCGCCTTCACTAATATCTCCCGAAGGCGTAGACCAACCACCAGCCCTGAGGTCACCATCCCTCACTCCGTCCCTTACTTCCCATTCATTGTCAAGAGCCACTAATAGGTCATACAAGTACTCACTTGATCTTGCATCACCAGTTCCGCTACCTCTTGACTACAAATCTGATTTTCATGGGTAAATCTAAAAACACTTTTTCTTACCAAAGCGACATATGTAAAGTAAATAGCTCAAAGAAAAAAAATGTGTTGACAGGATTTGCGTAGGGGGATGTTACAATAGTTCTAATTATAAAATAACACTGGTGGTTCATGTCATCTTTTGAGATTTTACATTTCTCTACAGTACTCATAATATGAGTCTCATAAACATATATAATGTATACCGTAAGTGAACGAATAATAGTCTAGTGTATTATTAAAAAAAAGTAGGCTGGGTAGGAATCGAACCAGGCACTGTTTCTATAATGGGTTTTATATACTATTATTGGGTCATTTATGGTTAAAGTTTAAACCAACCCTGAGTTGGCTGCTGATATACTAAAAAGCACTTTAGTGTTGAGAACTGTGATGTTTATAATAACTGTTGGTTTTTATCTATAGGTCTCTGCCCAAACTAAGCAGTCAAGACGATGATGGACCGACACCTCAGACATTACATCTAACAGGCACGGGACATTTTGAGCCGATTCCGCACAACCATCAAACGTAGGTATTTTTATGGCAATATGACACAACTTTTGATTTGTTGACTCTCCATAAGAGAAAGTCTTAAGAAAAATAAATAATTTCGTATCACTAATGACATAAGTGAAACATAAAACTTTGCTATACTCTGAAGCTTAATTATCGTAAATTTTCTAATAAACACAGAGACATTTGAGATATGAATCGCATCTTACAATTCAATATATAGAGTTAATATTTTGAACCCAAAGTTTATTACAAGATTTACGATACTTACGCACATACTTTTGATCTAATGTCTCTAATTTATCTTATTTTTATTACTTGAAACCATCTAGACTGTGAGAGAGTTGTTATCAATGTAAGTTAAAAAATTTTTTCTTATTCCAAAGTAAAATTGCATGACTTGAGTATTATGATATTATATATAGTAGAATAGATTTTGTAAGAGGAGTTGATATTCTTTACACCGTCTTTTATTTATGTTATTTGATATTACATATTTACTCAGCTATTATTAATTTATTTTGCATAAAGACGAAGGGAAAGTTGACATTTTCACAATAAACTATTATACTATAGACAGTATATTATATTGTTCATGCAAGTGTTGAATGCCGTATAATAGTATACATGAACTCGTAAAGCTTTTGTTGTTGTATGTAATTCAACGACTTTTTTCTTCCTTCTGTTTATTCATAAGAAAAGCTGTTCTTCTATGAAAAACTTACCTTTTATTCATTTTGGTTATAAACACAACGAGTCATTTGCAAAGTGTATCCGGAGAGAGAGATAAAGACCTTAGAGGCAAAACAACATAATTGTGAACTTATTTTATTTTTTGCTACAGCTATAAATATATAAAATTTTATAACCAGACAAAAAGTATATGTGAAGAATATACCTAGATAATTTATCTTTGACCTCTTTTGACAAATTTTTGTTTTGTCGGAAATGACAAAAAAAAACTACAGTAGAATGTGTTTATAATATCGTAGAGTCTGTCTATACCGCTAATGGGAGCAACTGAATCTCATTACCGTTATGAAGAAAACTTTTCGATTGACATGCTGAGTTCTATATTCAGATTCATCTGTATTCATTACTCTCAGTTGCTGGAAGCTACCAAAAATCTGATTTAGGGCTCTATTTAGACATTTGCTACTATTTTCTAGAACTTCCGCTACTCTTTCCACAGACAACGGTAAAAATGCCGAATATGACTTTCTTGCCCAATTACCGTTATAGAGAGAATCGATATAATATATTTAGATAGGCTTTCATCTAAGAGACTGAAACATCAACGGTATAGACAGATTCCACTGTACATGTGGAGTAAAGAAGAGAAATGTCAAGTTGTGTGCTGAATGTATATGACAACTTGAGTAATCCTTAGGAAGATCAGCTTCAAAGTCACGTCTCTCTGCTTTCTCTTTTTCTCTCTCTCTTTCTCTTTTAGTTGAACTTTCCCTTTTATACGTTCATTCTGTAATATGATAAGAAACCTCGAGTCCTTTCATAAGCCACAATAAGTTTCCTTCTTGTAGAACATACCAGAGTTTATATCATTGTGAACATGTCTACTTAAATTTTCTTCTTCTTTCTGTTTGTCTCTATAATTTACTCTTTTACTCTTTCCTTGGTTCATTTTAGTATTTTACTGCATAAAGTAATGAATATAAAAATAATAATTGTTCTTTTTTTACTACTACAGGTGAGTGGATTGCGGTTTGAGACACAGCTACGCACTTTAAACCAATTTCCTGATACATTGTTGGGTGATCCAGCCCGTAGGATTCGATACTTCGATCCTCTCAGGTATTTACTCCTTACATAATTTCCTATCATAGTAGCTAAATGACAAATGAAACTTTTTTTTTGATTTTTAGGAACGAATACTTCTTTGATCGAAACAGACCGAGCTTCGATGCCATCCTATATTACTACCAAAGTGGAGGTCGGCTACGTCGACCTGTTAATGTGCCTCTCGATGTCTTCGCCGAAGAAATAAAGTTTTACGAGCTGGGAGAAGTAGCCACGAATAAATTCAGGTAAATATTTTAAATTGTTGAGAGTTATTATTTTACATTGTCTAATTGTTGTTATTTTATTATAGGGAGGACGAAGGGTTCATCAAGGAAGAAGAGAAGCCACTACCTGAGAATTTGTTCCAACGAAAAGTGTGGTTACTATTTGAGTATCCTGAGAGCTCTCAACAGGCTCGAGTAGTTGCCATAATATCGGTGTTTGTGATCCTATTGTCAATTGTCATTTTTTGTCTGGAAACACTACCCGAGTTTAAGCACTATACACTACATCAAGTGACAAACAATACAACGCTTGTGGAAGAGGATGAAGTGCCTGATTTGACAGACCCTTTCTTTCTAACTGAGACCATTTGCATAGTGTGGTTCTCATTTGAGTTAATTGTCCGATTTGCTTCGTGTCCCAATAAACTGTTATTTTTCCGTGACGTCATGAATATCATAGACTTGATAGCTATCATTCCGTACTTTTTAACACTGGCCACTGTCCTCGCAGAGGATGACAATGAGCCCATCGTCCCAAAGACGAAACAGGACTCTGCATCCAATCAAGCCATGTCACTTGCCATTCTCAGAGTTATACGATTAGTCAGAGTGTTTCGAATTTTCAAGCTCTCCAGACATTCGAAGGTATGTTCATATTTAACTCATTTCTTTTCTCTTACAACTTAAGCCTATCTCTTCAATCAGATGCCTATTTCAAATATCTTGATTTTGAGTAGTCTACAATAGTAAACCGTGGCTAATTTTGGTTTATATCTATCCATAAGTTTTGAGCTTAGATAAAGTTGAATGACGTTATAGGAAGTTGCTATGCTTTCTATATATAGTCGTTTTCATATATCATCATTCACTCTAAGCTTAGAAAACTCTTATTGTAGACTACATTTTTAGTTGAGGCTTCTGAATGAGGAAATACGGCATCTCTATTTAAAAAGCATTTTAGCCACTTGCAAAGTTCTCATAAATAGTCAATGTTAATATGATTAATATGTGATATAAAAGGGACTTCAAATTCTTGGAAGAACACTGAAGGCTTCCATGAGAGAACTTGGATTGCTCATTTTCTTCCTATTCATTGAGTAAGCCTTTTCCTAACTATTACTAGTAGCAAAAAATGTGAATGTAACGTGATCTCTATATTACTTCTAAATCAACTTTCTCTTCCCCCACTATATATAAAATATATATGGCAAATGCATTTAGTAAGTATAGTTATATACATATAAGTAAACCTCATAAATCTCAAACAATCCTATCTTTTTGATAGTTTAAAAAAATGACACATGGAAAAAATTCATATACAAGCAACTAACCCAAAAGTGTCAATTGTGTTACTTAATTACGTGTTGTGTGGTAAATACTCGTGGAAGTATTTGGGGGAAGAGATGTCTTATATAGTATTTGAGTACTCTTTGGAAAAGGAAGTGAATAGAATTATTAAGAGTAGCGTTTAGTAAGTGTACTTTAGCTCTCAAGCTAAAAAATTACCTTTCACTCATCATATATAAATTTTGTGTGTGTGGAGAGTTGTAAGATTGTGCACGAGAAACGACAATCAAGTTATTAATGGGGGAAGAGATGTCTTATATAGTATTTGATTATTCTTTGGGAAAAGGAAGTGAATAAAATTATTAAGAGTAGCGTTTAGTGAGTGTATACTTTTTAGCTCTCAAGCTAAAAAATTACCTTTCACTCATCATATATAAATTTTGTGTGTGTGGAGAGTTGTAAGATTGTGCACGAGAAACGACAATCAAGTTATTATTTACTACTGTATATATATACGCAATGCTGTTGCTACAAAATAATACTACATGAAACTTTTTATGTGAGTCAAATACTCGTATTATGTATACTAAAAAATCTTTATGTCCTATTTTCAGTAACGTGTCAATAAGCTGGAACTAAATATTCTCTCCAGTCGCGTGTTTTCATATATGATGACTATAGTATAGTATATTGTGACTTTCACCAATCAATCAGTAGAATTCTTGTTAGAGCTCTCGTTATGTCTTTTCTACATTGTGGTTAGAATTTTCATGATTTATAAATATGAAACCTTAAAAAGTGATTTGTAATGTAGAATTGATAGAATTTAAATTTAAAGGCTTCTTGTTATTTGAATGGAACTTTTATTTCACCACGGCACTTTTGCCAAAAATGACAATCTAACCTTCCAATTAGAGTGATGAAATCGAGTTACCGTAAAACCTCAGGCTTACATATATTAAATTCTGACTCATATAGGCCAAAGTAATGCTCACATATAACCCCATGTTAAAAATGATAGGCCGATTACCATTAAAATTTTTACGGTATATTCACTTTTGCTGTCATTTCATCCCATCCTAAAACGAAAGTGTAGAAAAGATTGCATTCTGATTGTAGATAACATTTAGCATTCCACATTATTTAGTATCCTTACTCAACTCATTAAAATATCTATATATAATTAATTGCAAAAAGATTTTGATTTCTAAATTTATACATCTCCAACTATATCTTGTGTTAATTTAGGTTTATAGAACACAGTAGTAAGCTCATTTATTGCTGAGTAGAAAAAGCCCACATCTATATATCAATTTGTTTTCTCTAATACTAATATAATCGGAACAAATTTAGCAATTTAGAATGTAGTATAGTAAGGAGTCTATCTATTTAGATTTATATGACTGCACTACTGCTATAATGTAGTTTTTTGTTCATTCTAAACATTTCGTGTCAGGTCTACATATTTTACATAGACTATTGAGCTATAAAGCTAATCTATAGGCAAAAGTAGTAATCTTCCTATTGTGTACACACGCATGCATGTAAATCACTATGTTTGTTTCTCTTTCAAAAACTACATATATATCAATTCCGAGTAAATGGTGTAGCATCTCATAGAATACAATATAGCTGTTGTTATATCAATTGAACTCTTTAAGTAGAAGAAAATAATATTTAATTAGTTTCCAAGTGTGTGGAGGATATATAGAAAAATTTTTTGATGTTCCAATCATGCTTTGTATTTTCAGGTGTAGTTCTTTTCGCCAGTATTGTGTACCATGCAGATTCAAATGAGTATGATTCCAACTTCAAATCAATTCCTGATGCATTTTGGTGGAGTGTCATTACTTTTACGACGGGTTTGTCTTTAACACAATTAGTTAGTATAGACAACACGCGATATTAAGACTAATATATAATAATTTGGTATACAGTTGGATATGGAGATATGAGGTAAACTCTAAAATCCCTTAATAGTTTTATGAGTCACTTTATTCTACAAACCCAAATTCTATTTTGTAAAGAAAAAGAAGATTCCCTCAACTCTTTCATTGTTGCCTTGAACGTCATCAAGTATTGTGTTGATTTGTTTAAATTCCATCATCTCTATCGCTCGTATATATATATGTGACCTGCTTAGTATTTAGTTTACGTCAGCGACTATAAAAAAAATGTTAAGATGCTTTCTATATATGTCTAAAAGGAAACTATAGTGCTTTTCTCCATATACCTTTGAGAAGTTATTAAATCCTTTTGCAATATTGTTCTTATAATTGTTGTCCACTTGTGGAGGTGAGTTATATTATTAGAAGTTCAAAACAAGAATCTCTGTCGTTGTTTACTTGTGTGATTATACTATAGAGTTTTAGAATTTATCCATCGTGCAAACTCGCGTTGTTGTCTCGTCCGCAAAATCTCTTGGGATATATATCTTTGACACGATGTGTGTACCTCATATCCTTAAAATATATTGCTATTGATATGTATCTTTAGTCTCTTTAGTGGTTTGGTAATAATGAGCCCTTCTGTTCGCAAAGTAATGGTGGTTTGCGTAATAATTGTTGGTCGGTGGTTTAGTTGTTTGTATATGTATACATGTGTTACTAATTAGTAAACTGGATAAACATGATTGACATGAGGCATTTTGACCAAAAAAAATTCTATGAGGTTATACTTTGCATTTGCCATTCAATATAACTTTCTTAGTTGATTGCATAAAAGAGAATTTCAAGTAGAGCTCTTAAACGATGCTAATATGCTCATTAATAATTAAGAAAATGTCAACAGTCTGCTAGTCAAGGTGTGTATAATTATATTGAAAATGTCAACATCACTTGTGTGCAAAGAAGGCTACAAGTTTGCTTATATAGTGTAGGTAGTTTTAATATGGTGGGAAAATGATATAAAATACATATGAAAAAATATCACTTGAATTCATGTCTACAACCTACAAAAAATAACTTTCTTCCTTCAATCTAAAGTTTGTCTCAAAGGTGTAGAGTCTACACTGTAGAGTCTTGTAATTACTATGGTTACAGTAATTAACAATTGTAACATAAAATTGATATTCTGTAGACAGTGGCCATGATATATATATATATATGTGTGAGAAGGCTTCCTTAAAATCAAAGATTTTTTAAGAATCTACTTATGAGACAAACTTTTCTTCCTTTCCATATTTTAAACTTATTTCACTGTAAAACTATATTAGTAGTAATTTGACTTTCTCTTTTTCACTTTCACAATATATATATTTCTTGTAATGTAACCATGTCCCTCTTACCTTGATATGTTTTCAGGTGTGGTTCTATTTTCAAGTGCTGTCTATTTCGCTGAGGCTGGCACTGAACATTCGTACTTCAAGTCGATTCCTGATGCGTTTTGGTGGGCAGGTGATAACATTCATAAAAATATATTCTGTCATCATATTTTACTTAGTAACCACTTAAGTCAGATTCGCAAATTCATTTCCAACAATATAGCTTTTAAAAATTCTATAAAAGTAGCGTACAATTATTTTTGCGAAACTTGTGCTTAAGTGGATAACTAAGAAAAACATTTATCTCATCACTTCACTGAAAATATCTTTTCAAACGCTAGTGGTCACGATGACAACAGTCGGCTACGGTGATATGACGTACGTTTTCGAAAAAAAACTTAAAAAAATTGATGCGATAGCTTTTACAAAAATCTTTTTAAATGCTTTAGCTTTATTTAAAGATTGCTCATTCTGCTTACTTCTTCCACTAATCCTAAATTCCTTATGAAATATCATATCCTATAAAACTATAATTAAGAATCCTTTCTCCAGCAGTACTTTAATGCTTATATGTTTGCAATGCTAAAATATACATTTTAAATGCACTACTTAAAATTCGTTTTCATTTACCATTTTCATAAATATGCAACATTAAAAGGCACAATTGATTTAGTATAGTAGTCGAATATGTAGGTGTAGTTAAGTACATTGTAGATGAATTAAGCATATACTAATACACTAACTAATAGATACATTTATATATATATATATGAATCTCATTTGTTTGTTGATTACTTTTCATTATATACTAATAGTAGCACTGTATACTATATAGTAAAATAATTGTAGCTTTTCAGCTTCTAACCTTTGCTTATTTAAATGTCGTACAGAGTTTTTGATATTTAATCTTCTTAACAAAATAGTCTATGCTTTTCTCTATGTTATTGTTTCTTGATGTTTTAAATTCAAGTCTAATTGTCACAATTGCTTGTTTCTTAATATTCCGTTTCACACTATACAATGCATAATATGTCTTAAGAGTACCAAATTTTGTTATTGTGAGAAACTGCTAAACCTACATAGAACTCGAAATACTTTGTACAATAGGCAGAGAGCGTGTCAAAAAAATCGAATCCTATACAATACACATCTATAGTCATTTCATATATACCTGTCATCATTCTCTTTCAAACTTATTACAATTTTGTCACGACATTACTATCTTTTTCTGAGTAACCAACCCATTGCATTAGTTACTTAGCAAAAAAGATACTGATACTCTTCTATGAAGATAAAAGAAGAAAACAAACTAAGACAAATATTGGTAGACGAATATAGAAAAAATAAGTGTGAAGAGTGAAGGCCATTTCTAAAAGCAACGTTTTTTTACCTGTCCTCTTTCTCTATAATTTCTATATAAACTTTCATTTCTAGTAGCCTGTGAGTATTAGACATTGGCACTTTGGTGAAAGGAGGTCTAAAGACCGTTTCGTCTGTAACATGTCTACTAGACTTTCGTTTTTTATAGATTAGTACACTACATAAAAAATCTACTCTTACACTCTCAACATTCTTTTTTGTATATATATAAAGTTTACATGCTAACTAAAAGGGACCTCATAAATGAATACTTTTTTAAATGTGTTAAAATCTGGCTTTCCATTTTGAACTCTAATATGCAAATTCCTATCTTTAACGCTGGTCTCCGTTAGATCAGCATGGAGACTTGAGACACTCGGCGTTTATAAGACGATTTACGGTTTAGCCAGACATATATATATATATAATATACCAATATAATAGTCTGGCTGAAGCAGCCTGATCTACATCAGAAGAAGTGAAAGCCTATATAAGCTGAATAGAGAGTATACATCTTAGAATTGAGCTTAGTTGAAGAGAACTCGTACCAGGAAGTTTTCGGTTCGAAAAATGCTCACTGGCAGAAATTGATTAAGTATACTTTGATACTTGTAGTATTTGCACTCGTTCTATAGTATAGACGAAGGTGAAAAGTCTACTCCAATTCTACAATTACAAACATTAGAATCGATTTTTTAATCATTTTTCTATAACTTCACAGCTCACTACCAACACCTTACCCAAGTCAACTGATGTAGGAACAACTTATTGAATTTAAGATTTTGACTCAATCTAACACTACCTGAGATTGTACCTACCATGAGCTTTTATATAAGCTAATACCGTGTGAAATTTTCCATAGTTATAAATATACAAGGAATAATAATAGCGTGATGACTAATACTACATACCAAGAGAAAAAAGTCGAGAAGAAAAAATATTCGGTTTAAGTGTTGAGCCATATTGAGATTAATACATAGAGAGCCATTTATAAATGTAGCTATTAACTAATACCGGCTATTTAAGTTCGACCTGTATATTTTAATTTAGAAACCAGGGCAGTTAGTTTTATATCTATCTGCTTCTTAGACAAGAGAGGAAATAGCATAAATTGATAGCTACGTGTGTAGTTCCTCTATCATGCAAACAATATATTGAACACTTTAGCTTATTCACAATGCTATATATATATATCGTTTTCTCCCTGTTTAATGTCGTGATTTATGCTCTGATTCTTATATCGATTTGTGCTGTGGCATTTCTTTTTCTACCCATTGCTTTCTTTTGTGTATATATTTACTACATATTTTGCATACGAGTAAAAAGAAAAATGCTAACTTAATGCTTCATACTTATTTCTGTATATGCTAGCAAATTTTATTGCTATTAACTCGCTTCTCTTTTTAAGCAAGAACATTTTTCGATTTAAAAAGAGTTTAAGAAATGTTTTTGTTATGATAATAATTTAGGCCTGTTGGAGTGTGGGGTAAAATTGTCGGTTCGCTGTGTGCCATTGCTGGTGTCTTGACAATCGCATTGTAAGTCTTAGTCTCTCATCTTTAATAGAAATCAAGTAAGCTACATAATAATATTATTTGTTTTTTTATTAATTTCAGACCTGTGCCTGTCATCGTCTCGAACTTTAACTACTTTTACCATCGTGAAACTGATCAGGAAGAAATGCAGTCGCAGAACTTCAATCATGTCACGAGTTGCCCGTACCTGCCAGGTAACTTTTAGTACAATAATAATTTTATATTTACCACTCTAAATTTCTAACTTTTTCTTTTGTAAATTTATGCCTACTCTCAGGAACATTAGGTAAGCGTATTAGTACTAGCTTTTTGATTTAAGTTTATCATATTGTCATAATAACACCAGCAAATAGGGAACAAGAAGGATAGACTCAGATTTTTTTGAGCCCAGATTAGAAACCGTGAACAAGGCCTCAGTGCATTTACTTTATTGCAAGAGCCCTAGTCCAGGTTTCTCTTACTTTTCACCATCAAAATTGTAGAATTAGGTAGAGATGTGGACTTTAGTAAATCTAGACTCTGAATCTATATTCTGAATTGTTTCACTGTTGAAATACATAAGTCTTACTTAGTTTGCATAAGCTGAGCTATATGAAATGAACCTTTTAGTTTATCACAAATAAAAATGCCTATTAATTTAATAATCATCAACTTGGTTAAATCAATGTTGAGTGTTGTATTTATATAGTTGAGCAAATAAACTGTGACTAATAGTATAGATTAAGTATCTATATTAGTTAACATGCAGATACAATTATATGCTAGCATATAATTTAGAAAGAGAACGTATACATTATAGTTATATATATGTATACTCTACAAGCGCATTCATGTACTGTATGTTTTTATCTAGTAGAAAAAGAAAAAGGAGCAATAGTTCTTTATGAGACGTATACAGTAAGCGTAGCAAACTAATTCCCATTAGTCACGAAACGTTAACGAAGAACAAAATATCCAACATAAGTAGCTATCAAACGGAAACTCACCAAAAGA
Source organism: Oncopodura yosiiana (assembly GCA_009869805.1). Taxonomy (NCBI): domain Eukaryota; kingdom Metazoa; phylum Arthropoda; class Collembola; order Entomobryomorpha; family Oncopoduridae; genus Oncopodura; species Oncopodura yosiiana. The sequence continues at coordinate 15,809 of VCNE01001329.1, forward strand.
GCTTCTTATGCATAGTACACATTATAAAATCTACTACACTATTATTGACTGACATTCATGTATCACATATATATTTAGTCTAACCTACTATGTATGTTATATACATATATAATAGTATAAAGATAAAGTAACTAATTAATCATATAAATAGAGCTAATACATATTTTGTTGTTATACATGACAGGATATCCGAAAGCTGCGGATGCCGGTTCAATTTCAGAATCATCATCAGACATTATTGAGTTGAATGAGACAGAGTACACAAAAAAGCTTGGGAATGCCAACCCAAAACCTAGAAATAGCAATACGCCTCGAATTGAAACCGACGTTTGACCACACGGTAAGAAATTAGCTAACTAAAAAATTTAAATCCCAATGCACAGTATAGTATCGAAAGCAGCTTAGAGGCTTCATGACTTTTTGGCTCAATGTAGCATTATACGAGTCTGACCTTTCTTAACTGAGCCGTTGGGCCTTTACCTAAACGCCACTGGCAAAACATGAGTTGGCAAAAGTGCCTTCCTCACCACTCCAACAATACACTCAATTCCACCAAAGAGAAGGCATTTGCCTATTGGTTCACTTCTGGCCCAACACCGTTTTTTCTCTTTTTGCCAGTGACGTAACTTGGGCCAAGGGTCGCATAATTGGGCTAAGAAGTCTCTAAAAATGTAACCTCTTGTTCAAATCTCTCATACTTGTATAAACATATTTACAACATAAGGAAATATATAAAAAGAATCTTATGCTACAAATCAACCAAAGCCAACTTAAACTTTCACCGTAAAGAGCGTAATAGACTAAACCTTGGTTTATTTACTACTCCCTTGTATATCACTTTTCACTTAGTTCCTTTACATATTTTAAGCCGCTTTAGCCATAACCCATCATGTTTCCTCTCCTAAATCTCTATTATAAAAAAAACTATACACATAGTCCTTTCTTTTTCGTTTCCTTCTGTTTTCTAGTGAGGTAGGAGACTAAGAAATTGAAAGTAGAGAAAATGCAGAGATGTTTCTCTTCTTATTGAGAAGTGTGTCTCTGTGTGTTCATACTATAGAGATACATCAGTACATGTGTAGCATAAACTAGATTTCTTCAATCTAAATATTGTGAGGAAGAGCAAAAGAGCTCTTCTGTTCTCTTCAGACTTCGTATAATGTTGGTTGAGTCAGTTTTGGTGCATAGGCGAGGGCGAAACGCTGCATTGATATTGATCGAGTCAAGTAGTAGGAAAAGCAAGTCTAGTACATATATAGTACAATTACTCCAAGAGGTACGAAGGAAAAAGCTTGATACTATATAGCAAACCAACACTTGCAATGTAACCAGTAGTAAGAGTAGAGAGAGAGAGAGAAGTTGCCAAATGTTGCAAAAATTTTTAAACCTTTCTCTTATTATTACATAGCTACTATTATATATATTGTACACTAGTAGCAGTTTAGTAATTTTGTGTGTTTTC